>CM077163.1:192483530-192699535 GCA_039583875.1 Platanthera guangdongensis | reverse complement strand
TTCTCTTCCAAATCCTACGAGGGCATGTTCATACCCTCACGTACAGTAAGGGATTATTTGGACATGGAAGGGGGTCCCAGCAACCTTACTCTCAGATGACATCCGAAAGAAGTCGTCCGGCTCATGTATTGCTGGAAGCTCAGCTTTATTCTCTTGGGGTCAGTCTGGTTCAGGCAGAGGAGGCAAGTCAAAGAAAAGTACAGATAGTTACTGCAACTACTACAAAAAAGAAGGGTCATGGAATAAAGGATTGTTGGAAACTTTAGAACAAGAAGAAAGGGAATATCCCTAGTGATGAAAAGGAAAAGTCTGTCGCATCCCTATGCCTTGAGGATGTCGATGAGGACGTCCTTTAGTACTTTTATCACTTATTTCTTTCTTTATGTGTGTTTTCTTCCAACATTTTTTCACCCTTTTCTTTTATTCCGTTTCTTTCCCTTCATTTGCTTACCATCATTTCTCTTTTTGCAGTCATGCTATCTCTAAACTTGTGTTCCTATAACTCCCAGTTTTGAGTTATTTTTTCCTGGTCAAGAATTTTTTTATGCGTTTTGTTCTCCTTATTACCTAAGATCTTCATTTGTTACTCCTCATTTAAGAGCTTAGAGTGTGTGTAGATCCACCGTCTTCGACTAGTTTTCATAGGGGTTCATCTTTCCATGTTGAGGTCAGTTTGTTTGCATTCTTTCTTGGTATGACTGCATTTATCAATTTTTCTCCCGCGCACACATCAAATGCCAGAAGTCTTGACAGGTTCAGTTTTTGAAAGATATAATACCTAAACACCTAGAGGGGGGGGGGTGAATAGGTGACCTAATCCTTTTTAAACTTTAATGGCAGCAATCAGTTATATCACAAAATTCTAACTACTTTTGCACAGCAATCACAAAGCATACACAGCAAATCACAATCACAGCACAGCAGACACAGAGATTTATAGTGGTTCCCCAAGCTTTGGGTACATCCACTTTCCCCCTTCGCCTATCTAGCAGTGTACTAGATTCGGCCAAACTTCACCACTGTCTCAGAACCCAAACTGGTTCCTACACCTCAGGCCCAAGGCCTTACAACTCAGCTTTATCCCAAAGCCTACACTCAGCCACAAAGGCCTACACAGCCAACAAAGGCCTACACTCAGCCAACAAGGCCTACACTCAGAGATTACAATCTCCTACACTCAGGCTCTCAAGCCCTACCCTCAGCCTTTATAATTACAGGCTTACAATTCACTCAGATCCAAAGGATCCTACAAGTTAAAAATGTTTATAGAAATAATAACTCAACAACTCAGAAACAAGAGAGGGGAGTTGAGAGTTTCTTGATGAGTTGTTGGAAGAACTCAGCTGGATTCAATCTGACTTAGCTTTCTTCAAAGCTTCTTGAAAGTAGAACTGAATAAGATTGTCTCCTTCTGCAGTTGATCCTTGACCTCTGCTTCTTAAGATCCAGAATATATCTGAACCCTTCTTTACAGCCTAGTTCTAGAGGCTGATTACTTGATGGATCCCTCTCTCTCCAACTTCTTAGATCTGCACTTGGACAGCTAGATCTTCTTGATTTGATACTTGATCAATAACTCTGTGAACCACTTGTTGAATTACTTCAATTACATGAACAATAGTTTCTGTAAACTGTATGAGCCTATTATAGGCCTTTCTTATGGTAACGGCTGGTCCGGTTCATAACTGTCTTCTGACATCTCTGACAGGTGCTGTAGACCGGCTGGAACGGCAGCTGTCAAGTCATCCAGTCAATTCTTGAAAGTTCTCTAACTATCTGAAAGTGTCGAGACTTTCTGTCTTTAAGTGTCGACACTTATAGACCAAGTGTCGACACCAGTTGTGTAAGTGTCGACACAAGTCTACAAGGTGTCGACACAACTCCTTGTGTTATAGATTCTAAGTCTCGACACAGATTCTTCTGCATGTGTCGACACTGAAATTGTGTGTCGACACAAGTACTTGATCTTCTAGCTTTTGCTGAATTCTTCTAAGTGTCGACACATCTCCTTTGTGTCGACACAACTTCTTGTGTTGAATCTGTTAAGTGTCGACACTGCTTCTTGGTGTCGACACATAGTCTTCTATGTTGATACTTGCTGAGTGTCGACACAGCTCCTTGTGTCGATACTTGATTCTTCTGTTGAGTCTTCAGCTGAGTGTCGACACATTCCCTTAGTGTCGACACTTGTACTTAGAATAATTTGATGATCTTGCTGTTCTTTGCTAAGTGTCGACACAGCTCCATGTGTCGACACTTTCTTCAAGTGTTGAGTCTTCAGCTAAGTGTCGACACATTGTTCTGGGTGTCGACACTTACTTCAGGTGCTGACTCTTCTGTTGAGTGTCGACACAATGTTCTTGGTGTCGACACTTATACTTAGTTTCTGCTGACTTTTGCTGAGTGTCGACACAGCTCCAAGTGTCGACACTTTCTGGTGTAGACACAGTTCTTCTAGGTGTCGACACTGCTCCTTGTGTCGACACTGCTCCTTTGAACTTTTCTTCACTGAGTGTCGACACAGCTCCTTGTGTCGACACTTATTGTCTGGTGTCGACTCTGCATCCCAGGTGTCGACACAATGACTCCAAGTGTCGACACTGCTTGTCTGGGTGTCGACACAAGTCTTCTTAAGTGTCGACACTTTCCCTCTGGGTGTCGACACATGGACTTAGGAACTTTTTGCTTCAGTCCAGTAATTACTTAACCTGCACAAGTAAACTCAACATACATCAAATACATTATGATGTATATCATTGAGTTGGGTGAGGCTTCTTCAAATCAGGTACATTTAAGCAATGTACCCAACAATCTCCCCTTATTTGGAGAAGTCATAACCCTTAGTCAATGATATACACCATTCATAATTAAAATTACAAAATGATGTAAAACAGGATTATATACAACAGGATTAAACATAAACATGTATAAATCACACATGTATACAAATTCATCAACACAGAACAAATAAGAAATAGACATATTCACAGAACAACCATGAAATATATTGATCATATATTGTTCTAACATCTGTCTTAACACTTTCAGAAGTTTACTAAATGTGTTACATCCAAAAGATTACAAAATAAACTTCAAGAAAATTTTAAATCTATTTTTGCTCTGGCTCCTTAATTACTATGCCTTTGCCAGCTTGGACTTTAGCTTGGACAGGAGCATCAGCAGTTTCAGCATCAGCATGCTTCTTTCCTTTCAAGTCCTTCTTCTTAAGCTCTTCTGCTTTGATCTTTTGCCTTTCAAAATAATGAAATGGCTTAGGAAAGTACTTGCTAGGCTCCACTGCAGTAGGAGGTAGCTTTCCCATCTTTGCCTTCCTTCTATACTGAATAATGGCCTCCTGTCTAGATTCATGCTTTCTCCATTCAGCCTCCGAGAACCACTTGTTCCTGTCATGAATGTTGTCTTTGGCAGCTTTCCAGGCAGTTAATATAATATTCCTAGAGGTAGGGCTCCATTGTTCAAAGTCTGGCCTTTGTTCAGCTTGTTCCCTAAACCTCTTCTTTGACAATCTTGTCTCTTCTTCTTTTTGTAGAGCTTCTTCTTCTTTCTGAAGAGCTGCTTGCATAGCTTCAGATATAGGTTGAACCACTTTCTCCAGAATAACATTAGACTTCCCTTCAGTTGGGCTATACATGTGATGAATATCAGCTTGCACCATGTCAAAATCTGGTGGAGGATAGATCACTTGAGCTACTTCTGGTTGCTCACCTCCAAGATATGCAGGCTGAACTCCAGATTCTGCCACATTGTCATCATCACAAAGTGGAGGATAGCCCAGTGTAGCTCTGATGGAATTAGATATCCATTTGGCATGATCAGAGCTAGCTTTGACTAAAACTCTCTCCCCCTTTATGACTTCTCTAGCCATATGATCTCTGACATCATCCTTCTGGAATCTGATTTGAGCATCCAAGTATCTGATTCCTTCTTTAAAGTAAGGTTTGAGCTTTTGAAGTTGTTCAGATATGGCCTTCTGGGAGTCTTGGATAGCAGTCTTAACAGCAGAGATTTCTTCTTGAAATGCCTTGTCAAAGTCGGCTTTAATAGCAGCAGTAGAAGTAGAAGGTTCAGCAGCCTTGTTCTTTAACTCTGTGACAATAGCATTATGGAAAGCAGTCAAATTGTCATTCATCCTTAGCTGATTTTCAAGAACATACCCTTACTTCAATGCTATGTCATCCACCTGTGCCTTGATCTTTTCCTGGTGTGTTGCCAAGTACACCACTGCATTTTCACCCTTGTGGAAGCAGTCTGTTATCTCTTTCTTGTTAAGGTTCATTTCAAACCTTATAGACTTTATGTCTTGGGCAAGATCAAATTGGAGTGACTTCTGCCCTTCATCCACATAAGCCTCTATGGCTTTTCTATGTTCATCCAGTTTTATCTGCAGGGCAATCATTAAAGAACTATAATCAACAGTTGGAGTTTGCTGAACTATAGGCTGTGGTGCAACTATTTGGAGAGCCTTCTTGTAACTCTGGCTTCTTCTCCTGAAGACATAAAGTTTCTTTTTCTTTGCCCTTTCAGCTTCCTCATCTTCTGAGGCAGAGGTGCTGGCTATATCCACCCTCTCCTTAGGGCTAGGGGGCCTCTCTTTCTGCACTTCAGGTGCCTTCTCAGTTTCCTGCCTTATAGGCTCTTCTAGATTCTGCACTTGCTCCCCCTCAGCAGCAGCATTCTCTCCTTCAGCAGCAGCAGTCTCTTTGTCAAAATCTACTTGATACAGATTTAAAAACAAATCTTCCATAGTGTATTCTTGTGGAGACTGTGCAGGAGAAATTCTAAGTTCTTCAACCACTGGATCAGGAACCACTTGAACAACATATGTGTCGTTTATAACAGCATCTGGATCTTGACTATCCAGCTGAGTTTGCTGATGAACATCAGACAAATCAGCATCTTCTATAAGAAATTCTAAAATATTTAGGTCAGTGAGTACCTCTAGTATGGTGTTGGTGGCTTGTTCACTTTCCAGTGTAGAGGGTTATTCTACAACTGGAAGCTCCCCCTGGCTTTGATCCTTATGGATGGGGCTAGCTGGAGGTAGCTCCCCCTGGATCTCAGCAATCTCTTGAGGAGCAGGAGTTTTTGCAGTAGTCTCTTCCTCATGCTCATCTGGAGTGAAGACAACCTGTTCTTCACTTTCAGAACTGCTAGTGGACTCTTGTGCCACTGGAGCAGTCTTTCTCTTCTTCTTTGGAGGAATCCCTTTCTCAGAAACAATCTTTTCAGGGGTTGGCAGCTCCTTAGTCAACACCCTGTCCCATCTAGAAAAGATCCTCAGATCCATCCTTCTCATATGATTTATCTTGCTTCCTGCAGCTGGTTGCATTACCTCTGGTATGGCACCAGCTAGGTATAGACTTAAAATCCTGCCCAGGTTGGGCTTCTTCAAGCTTTCTTTAACCTTCTCATAAACTACCATAGACCAGTCAGTTTTTAGAGTGAAGATTATTCTTGTCATTATTCCAAACATAGAGGCAGACACTCTGTCATGCCCTCCTGGCTTGCTGAGAACAACCTTTCCAACAATCTCAGAGAGGAATTTTCCTTGATTGTTCATGCCTTTCCTGTTGAAAACAGAACCTATCTTCATCTTAGGATCAAGTCCACACCAGGTTAGAGCTTCCCTGGTCCTTGAAACAGTAACCTCATCTTCCTCTTGAGTTCTTGGTAGCTGGAGAATCTTCCTCAGACTTTTAGGGGATACCTTAGCCCTTGTACCATGAACTCTGGATTTGATCTTGTATCCAGATTCATCCACCTTTGCTCCATAAGAAAATGATATTTAATTTCAATATATTTTGTTCTACTATGGGATACAAGATTATTAGCTATTGAAATAGCACTTGTAGAATCACAAAAGAGTGGAGTTCTACTTACCTGAAATCCTTAGTCCTCTAGCTGATGTTGTATCCACAGAAGTTGAGCACAACAACTTCCTGCAGCCACATACTCTGACTCTGCAGTGGAGATAGCCACACTGGTTTGCTTCTTGCTACTCCATGAAATTAGTCTCCCACCTAGGAATTGACAGGTTCCAGTAGTGCTTTTTCTATCTTCTTTGCATCCTGCAAAGTCTGCATCTGAATAACATGTTAGATCAAAATCTCCATTCCTAGGGTACCAGAGGCCTAGATAGGGAGTGCCCTTTAGATATCTCAATATTCTTTTGACTGCAGTCAAATGAGACTCTTTAGGACAGGCTTGATACCTTGCACAAACACATATATCATACATGATGTCTGGTCTACTAGCAGTCAAGTATAATAGGGAGCCAACTATCCCTCTATACAAGGTTTCATCTACAGGTTTCCCTGCATCATCCTTGCTAAGAGACATACTTGACCCCATAGGAGTCTTCATGGTGCTGGATGAATCCATACCATTTTTCCTTATGAGTTCTAGGGTGAACTTGGACTGACATATGGATAAACCACTTTCAGTCTGTTTAACTTGGAGACCCAAGAAAAACTTCAGCTCTCCCATACTACTCATCTCAAACTGACCTTGCATAAGTTTTGCAAACTTTTTGCAAAGGCTGCTTTCAGTAGACCCAAATATAATGTCATCTACATATATTTGGACTAGTATAACTTTGCCTCTAGATTCCCTAAGGAATAGAGTCTTATCTATTTTCCCCCTTGAGAACTTGTTCTCAATGAGGAAACTAGATAGGGTTTCATATCAAGTCCTAGGGGCTTGCTTTAACCCATATAAAGCTTTCCTAAGTCTATAGACATGATGAGGTAGAGTTGGATCAACAAAACCTGAAGGCTGTTCCACATAGACTTCTTCCTTAAGATTACCACTCAGGAATGCTGACTTGACATCCATTTGGTAAACCTTGAATCCTTGATAGGTTGCATAGGCCAAGAACATCCTTATGGCTTCCAGTATGGCTACTGGAGCAAAGGTTTGATCAAAATCAATACCTTCTTCTTGCCTATATCCTTTTGCAACCAACCTTGCTTTATTCTTAATGATGACCCCTTGTTCATCCATCTTATTCCTGTAGATCCACTTAGTTCCTATTATATTGTGGTCTTTAGGTTTAGGAACAAGTTCCCAAACCTTGCACCTCTTGAACTGATTAAGCTCTTCTTGCATTGCTTCAGTCCATTGTGGATCTTGTATTGCTTCTTCAAACTTCTTAGGTTCAACTTGAGATAGAAAACTGGAGAAGATAGCAGCATTCTGGTTTCTACTCCTTGTTTGTACTCCTTATCTTGGATCTCCAATAATCTGCTCTATTGGATGATCTTTAAGATGCCTATTGGCTGGAGGCATCCTTACTTCTGGTTGAACCTCTTCAGCATCTCCATCATGCTGTATTCCTCGAACTTCATCAGTAACTGGTACATGTAGTTCTCCCCCTGGACAATAGCCACTGTCTTCTTCTATAGCAAGCTTGTCCATCTTCTGTGTTAAACCTGTGGGGCTGCACACATTACTAGATAACTCATTATTAATAAGTTTAGTCTCATCAAAAACTACATGCACAGATTCTTCTACAACTTGTGTAGACAAGTTGTAGACTCTATAAGCCTTACTGTTATTGTTGTACCCAACAAAAATTCCCTCTTGGGACTTGGCAGCAAACTTAGTCAAGTAAGACTTCCCATTGTTAAGTATGAAGCATTTGCAACCAAAGATCCTAAAGTAGGAAAGGTTTGGTTTCCTGCCTTTCACAACTTCATAGGGGGTCTTGTTGAGGCCTTTAGTGATGGTAGCCCTATTTATAACATGACATGCAGTGTTAACTGCTTCAACCCAGAAATACTCTGGCAGTGATGTATCACTTAATAGGGTCCTACCAGCCTCTATCAAGGTCCTATTCTTCCTCTCAGCAATGCCATTTTGCTGAGGTGTTCTAGGTGAAGAGAATTCTTGAAATATCCCAAAGTCTTCACATAGTTTTGTCATGCTATCAGACTGAAATTCAGTACCATGGTCACTTCTAATCTTGACCACTGTACTGTCTAGTTCATTCTGAATTTGCTTGACAAAGTTATGGAAGACACTAGGTGTTTCAGATTTCTATCTTAAGAAGAACACCCAGGAAAACCTTGAGTAGTCATCTACAACTACAAGGGTATAGACCTTCCTACCTAAGCTGTGAACTGGCATTGGACCAAAGAGATCCATATGCAAGAGGTATAAGCACCTCACAACATCTTTGTTTTCTATGCTTCTAAAGGTGGATTTAGTCTGCTTGCCCTTTTGACAAGCTGAGCAAATACCATCTTTAACACACTTAACTTGAGGACCATTCCTCACTAACTCTTTGCTAAAGAGTTTGCTAATAGTCTTGTAGTTAAGGTGGGCAAGCCTCTTGTGCCATTTGACACAATGAGAGACTGTATCATCAGCTACAAGACACACTGGAGAACCATTGTTCTCAACCATAATATCTAAGCAATAGACATTCCTTTTCCTATAACCAGTCAAAATGATCTCTTGATCACTTGACCTCTTGATATGACAACCATTTTTAACAAATGAGATGTCATACCCTACATCACTTAATTGACTTATACTTATTAGGTTGTGTTTCAACCCTTTAACATAAGCCACTTGAGTAATGGTAACTAAGTGACTAGAAAGGTTGCCAAATCCTTTGATGATTCCTTTTTCAGAACCACCAAAGGTTACTTTTGGACCATCTTTGATTGGAATGTAGTCCTTTAGTAGTCCCCTAGTTCCAGTCATATGTCTGGAACAACCACTGTCCAAGTACCATGTTGGGGTATGTCCACTTGGACTCACCTGCAAAACAGATTAATTAACCTTAGAACCCAAAGAATTCTTGGGTCCTTGGTAGTTGTTAGTTTGCAATTTGACAAACCTACCTACTGGCTTTCCAGCAGGTAATTTGCAACTCACTTTGGCACTAACATTGTGCCAACAGTCCATTGCAAAATGGCCAATCTTGCCACAACACCAACATTCAAACTTATTGTACCTTTGCTTAGGTACTGTCTTTGCTGTCTTATCTACAGCAGACTTGTTGAATGTTGGGGCTTTGCCCTTGGACTTGGGCTTGGACTGCTAAGTCCTTGCAGGTTTAATAAAACCCAGTCCAGCCTTGTCTTTATGATGAACAAATTCATCAATTAAAGGTAGCACTGATTTAGGTTTAGAAAACTTAGCAACAAACTCTCTCTCTTTCTGAAGATTGATCCCCACACTCTTAGTTTGATCATTCTTAAAGGTTATAGTCCCCATCTGAATCACTGTTATGTGTTTCAGCCTAGCTATCTCATTTAGCTTTTGATCAAATTGCTTCTCAGAATCTGTTGTAGCAGCTTTAAGATCAGCAATTTCCTTTGCCTGACTTTTGGCTAGGGACTTGCTTTTCTTGTAAGCTTGCAACAGCACTTTATATTCATCTATAATCTGATGAATATCATCCTCAGACTCAGATACATTCTCATCACTTGATGAAGAAGAATCTGATTCTGTACTAGAACAAGAAACTGAACTTAGAGTTGAACTTTGTACCTTACTGGGTCCTGGCTGCTCCAGGATTTTGTCATGCTCTGTCAAAGCCATTAGCCCTTGGCATTGGCTGTCTTCTTGTTCATATATAGACTCTATGATCTGCATGAATTCTTCTTCTTCTTCTTCAACAAACAGCCCTATGTAGGCCTCAGCTTCAGATTCAGTTTCTGAGGAAGAGATATCTGATAGAGTCTTCTCCTTCTTGGCAACAAAAGACTTTTCTTTCTTGCCTTTAAAATGAGTCTTCTTCTTGTCACTAGACTCTTTTCTCTTTTCAGGACAATCTGCAATAACATGGCCTTGTCTATTGCAGCAATAGCATACTATCTTTGAACTAGTTGCCTTGCTAGATTTTGTCCTCTTCCTATCCTTCTTTGAGGCCTTTTTATCCTGATAAAAATCTTCTTTTCCCTTAGAAGTAGAAGGCATTGATCTCCACTGTTTCTTCTTCAAGAATTTCTGAAAGTGTCTAGTGAAGGCAACAAAGTCTTCATCAATTTCACTGCTGGCAGATTTTGTGCTGACTGACTCATCTGACTCTGATTCAACTTCCTTTGGAGGTGGAGTTGATGACTTATTCCTACACTTTCTGGAGTCTTCTGACTTGAAGGCTACTGTTCTTTCCTTGTGTTCAGTTCTTGTTGATTTCTCCTCCTCTTTCCTCACTGTCAATTCTAAGACAATAACTTGCCAAACAGTGTAGGTGGAGGAATTTCTCCCAACTTAGTCATTTCTCTAATGGCACAGATCTTTGTGTCCCAATCTTTGGTTAGGGACCTTAAGAACTTGTCATTTAGTTCATAGTTACTGAACTCTCTTCCATAAGACATGAGTTCATTCACTATTCTGTAGAACTTTTTATAGCACTCAGTTATGCTATCACCCTTTCCTTGTCTAAAACTTTCATACTCCTGATTTAGCAAGGATTTTCTATCTTGTCTAACTTCTTCAGATCCTTCCATATACACAATAAGAGTGTCCCACATCTCTTTGGCTGTCTTACAGTGTATAAGATTCTGAAATGTTGCATCATCTATGGCACTCACTATAATGTTTTGTGCCCTCTTGTCCATGGTGGCTAGGACAATCTCATCCTTAGTCATTTCAGAAAAATCCTTTGGAGTTCTCTGATTTGCATCTAGAATAGATATCTTCATGGGCACATAAGGTCCTTTCTTTACTGTGATGTATATCCTAGGGTCAGAGGCTTCCATAAACAGCCTTACCCTTTCCTTCCAGATCCCAAAGATCTCTTTCCTGCATATGGGTAATTTCATGGAACCCAATTCCTTGTGATTTTCAGAGGAACCCATGGTTCTTGATTTTCTTGAATCTGTATTTTGACTTAGACTGAATTTGCCACTCAGGATCTCCTCAGACTGTTAGTCCTTTTTGAGGAACCTCCCTCTGATACCACTTGAAAGATATAGTACCTAAACACCTAGAGGGGGGGGGGGGGTGAATAGGTGACCTAATGCTTTTTAAACTTTAATGGCAGCAATCAGTTATATCACAGAATTCTAACTACTTTTGCACAACAATCACAAAGCATACACAGCAAATCACAATCACAGCACAGCAGACACAGAGATTTATAGTGGTTCCCCAAGCTTTGGGTACATCCACTTTCCCCCTTCGCCTATCTAGCAGTGTACTAGATTCGGCCAAACTTCACCACTGTCTCAGAACCCAAACTGGTTCCTACACCTCAGGCCCAAGGCCTTACAACTCAGCTTTATCCCAAAGCCTACACTCAGCCACAAAGGCCTACACTCAGCCAACAAAGGCCTACACTCAGCCAACAAGGCCTACACTCAGAGATTACAATCTCCTACACTCAGGCTCTCAAGCCCTACCCTCAGCCTTTATAATTAAAGGCTTACAATTCACTCAGATCCAAATGATCCTACAAGTTAAAAATGTTTATAGAAATAATAACTCAACAACTCAGAAACAAGAGAGGGGAGTTGAGATTTTCTTGATAAGTTCTTGGAAGAACTCAGCTGGATTCAATCTGACTTAGCTTTCTTCAAATCTTCTTGAAAGTAGAACTGAATAAGATTGTCTCCTTCTGCAGTTGATCCTTGACCTCTGCTTCTTAAGATCCAGAATATATCTGAACCCTTCTTTACAGCCTAGTTCTAGAGGCTGATTACTTGGATGGAGCCCTCTCTCTCCAACTTCTTAGATCTGCACTTGGACAGCTAGATTTTCTTGATTTGATACTTGATCAATAACTCTGTGAACCACTTGTTGAATTACTTCAATTACATGAACAACAGTTTTTGTAAATTGTATGAGCCTATTTATAGGCCTTCTTCATGGTAACCGGCTGCTCCGATTCATAACTGTCTTCTGACATCTCTGACAGGTGCTGTAGACCGGTTGGAACGGCAGCTGTCAAGTCATCCAGTCAATTCTTGAAAGTTCTCTAACTGTCTGAAAGTGTCGAGACTTTCTGTCTTCAAGTGTCGACACTTATAGACCAAGTGTCGACACCAGTTGTGTAAGTGTCGACACAAGTCTACAAGGTGTCGACACAACTCCTTGTGTTGTAGATTCTAAGTCTCGACACAGATTCTTCTGCATGTGTCGACACTGAAATTGAGTGTCGACACAAGTACTTGATCTTCTAGCTTTTGCTGAATTCTTCTAAGTGTCGACACATCTCCTTTGTGTCGACACAACTTCTTGTGTTGAATCTGTTAAGTGTCGACACTGCTTCTTGGTGTCGACACATAGTCTTCTATGTTGATACTTGCTGAGTGTCGACACAGCTCCTTGTGTCGACACTTGATTCTTCTGTTGAGTCTTCAGCTGAGTGTCGACACATTCCCTAAGTGTCGACACTTGTACTTAGAATAATTTGATGATCTTGCTGTTCTTTGCTAAGTGTCGACACAGCTCCATGTGTCGACACTTTCTTCAAGTGTTGAGTCTTCAGCTAAGTGTCGACACATTGTTCTGGGTGTCGACACTTACTTCAGGTGCTGACTCTTCTGTTGAGTGTCGACACAATGTTCTTGGTGTCGACACTTATACTTAGTCTCTGCTGACTTTTGCTGAGTGTCGACACAGCTCCAAGTGTCGACACTTTCTGGTGTAGACACAGTTCTTCTAGGTATCGACACTGCTCCTTGTGTCGACACTGCTCCTTTGCACTTTTCTTCACTGAGTGTCGACACAGCTCCTTGTGTCGACACTTACTGTCTGGTGTCGACTCTGCATCCCAGGTGTCGACACAATGACTCCAAGTGTCGACACTGTTTGTCTGGGTGTCGACACAAGTCTTCTTAAGTGTCGACACTTTCCCTCTGGGTGTCGACACATGGACTTAGAAACTTTTTGCTTCAGTCCAGTAATTACTTAACCTGCACAAGTAAACTCAACATACATCAAATACATTTTGATGTATATCATTGAGTTAGGTGAGGCTTCTTCAAATCAGGTACATTTAACCAATGTACCCAACAGTTTTGCTATGGGAGACCACTGCTGGAGATGGAGCAATTAATAATTTAGCTCCAGGTGGAGTGCTTTCGAGTTAGCAACATCAGTCCAGTTGGTGTGCCGATCAGAGTTAGAGAAGTTCTCTTGTGATCCATTATCAGCCGAAGTACATTCAGTTAGTTTCTCTTTTTTGGTCTTGGTGAACGCTGGGGATTTTTTGGAGTTTTCTCAACCAGCTGGAGTTTGTCCTGGGTGAGGCGTCAAAGTGGAGATTGTTGCGTAATCAGTGCCGCCCCACCTGGATCCCCTGATTTCAATCAGATTTCTTTCCTCCCTAGCCTGGTAACTTGTGGATTGCCAACATGATAATCACTTTTGGGAAGGAGTTAATTCTCCTTCTTATGGAGGCAACCCGTTTTATTTTGGAGTTTGCCAACTTGGCAACTCTATTTTTGAAAGGGATTTATTCCTTTCATGATGGTAGCCACCACCCTCTCCTTCTTACCTGATTTAGGGTCTTCTCCTCCACCTATAAATAGGAGGGTGGCCGGTTCTTCCTTGAGTGCAGCAGATTCTTCGGTGAAGAGTTTTCTCCAGCCGGCCTCCATGCAGCTTTGACGCTATTTCGGGCAGGCCTTCATTCGGCCCTCACCGTGTTCCTCTCGCCGAGTTAGGCTCCTCTCGCCACAAGCCTCCAGTTTCTTCCCTTACCACCGGAGTCTGGAGTTCGGAGTTCTTCTCGCCGCTAGCAACCAGACTTCCCTCTCTCGCTGGATCTATTTTCTCGTCGCAACGCGTACGACCGGACCTTCGAGGATTCAGACTGCCATTTAAAACTCGGTCTATTCTTCTCCTCCATATTTAGTTGTATTATATGTTTGAGAAGATTTTATCTCTGCTTGCACATTGGACGTACCGAAATTTTCGGAGAACCATTTTAAATTTTGGTGTTCTTCTTTTGTGGTGCGTGTTCTTTGTCTGTTCGTCCGTTATTATCATTATTACTCGTAATCTCGTTCTTGGCCGTTAAAAAATTTATTTTAACAAGAGATTTCTAATCTGCACTCGGACCGACCGATTTCCATAACATGTTTTATTTAAGAGGTGATGAGATGGCTAAGATGAAGCAAATTATATTAGTAAAAAGGGGACCACTTGAGTGCATCTTTGAAGGTGGCATGAAGTGTGAAATTTAAGGTGAGGTTGCCGTTGGATTTGAATTAAAATATAATGAAGGTGGACCATGTCAAAATAACATAAAACGAAGGAAATTTATGAATGAGCAGCTGTAGGAGTTAGCGGCAATGGCGTGGCTACATGCAAAGGAATATTAAGTGGCGCGGCCCGAGCTTTGGATGGGAGAATGAATGTGGTCGTGAGAAATATAATGAGAGGATGGCATCATGAGTTGACGTGGATGGCGGGTGGATTATGCATGGATTTCAAGTGGTCTGACTGGATGAAAGTGGCTTGGGACAACAGTTGCGCAGTCACCACCATCAAAGGTGGATAGGTGACCGGTGCGACGCTACTTTGGCGTGAAGGCGGGTTGCACTTACATGGACGCGGCTCGAACAATGCGATAACTTTAGCAAAATCTTCATCAGCAGGCGTGCAACATCAGCGATATTCTGCAACGGGCGTTCTTTAAGAGGTGCCGAGGCTTTCCAAAAAAAATAATAACATTAGTTCAAATTATATAAGAATAATAATAAACAAGCTAATTAATATATAACTTAAAGAAAATTCAATTGATTTTTAACATAACTTGCTACATCTAATTAGAAACACGACACGATGTTGAAATTTTTGAAGTAAAAGAGGGCGGCCTGGGTTGTCTGTCTGTGCAGCCTGTGCGAACAGAAGGTGACGTCCTGACAAATCGACTAAGATGTGGCTGGCGGTTTGTTTCTTGTAGAAGTCAGGCGGATTGGATGGTTATCCGCTAAGTTGACGGATTGTGCAGTCTTGCCCTGGAGTTCGCCGGTTTTGTGCGAACTGTATTTTGTATCCGCTGGTGCTGTGTTCGCACCAGGGAGGGATGGTGGTGTGGACTTGGTTTGGATTTGGACCAAGTCCAGGTTGGATTAGACCTGGAGGTCGCGCGGTCTGTATGCTATTTTTTTGTGTCCGGCGAGTTCGGCAGATAGCTTTGTGTGCTTTGGCAGCGGGCTCGGGATATGCGGACTGGAGACTGTGTCCACAGGCATGTGCGGACTGAAGCTGTCCGCTAGAGTGCGGACTGTTCAGTGTTCGCAGTTATCGGCTTTGGTGGTACAACCTTGGCGGTCTGGCTGTCTAGCCTAGTCGTTGTTGTCTTGTTGTGTATCTGCAGCTATGCGGATACACTTGGCGTTCGCCACAGGATAGGACGGTTATCCTATCAACTAGGTCGTTGATCACACTCCTCTCTGCGCCTATATATAGGACCCCCTGTCATATCTTAGATACACCGAGTGAACCGTAAGTGAGCTCGAGGGAGGTTGTTGCGGTTAGGTTTTTCTATCCGCGTGATTTGAAGAGGTTTACAGATTTGTGCTGTGCAAGTTGTGTGGATAAAACTGAGGAGCTAGGGACTTGGTTCTGACTTTAGTCAGATTCATTGTGGATTCTGCGGTTTGTAACCAGCGGTTAGCATTAGGTCGCAGCTTACGACCATACAGTCTTCTCTTCTGCAACTTGTTTCCCAGTTCAATAAGTTGTCCTCCTCTAGCGGCTTGTTCAGTTCGGTGGCATCAGCAGTTCGTGTGTTCTTGCGTCTAGGAGACCTTGCGGTCAGGCGGTTTGCAGATCAGGGGATAGAGTTCTTTATCAGCACTGGAATAACAGGTTGTCCACGCGGCTTGGTTTCGATCTTGCGGCTAGGCGGCTTTAGCGGACTCCCTAGGCAGCTCGGCAGGGTTGGCAGCTTCTCCTTGAGACCGCACGGCTTGTTTCGTGCCTTGTAATTTTTTCTTCTTCCATTAGGTATATCGGCAAATCATATCTCTCCATGTATGCCTCGCTTTGTAAAGATTTTGATAGTACAAGATTCTTGCCCTTCTGGTTGCATTTGGTTGCTTGGGCTCAGATAGGTTGAGTGTTCTTGCGCCTGGTGTCCCGTTTTCTGCCATCACAAATTTTTACATGGTATCAGAGGGATCAGAGGCTGAGCAGTGACCAACCATTTATTTACCATATTTCTTCTGAGAGTCTTAGTAAACCAAGGTATTTGCAATGGAAGGTGGATTCACAAGAGGTCTTGTAATTGGGCTTCTTACATTAACTAACTTTACGAAGTGGAAGTCATGTATGGAGAGCTATCTTTTGGGCGAGGACTTTTGGGAGGTCGTCTACGGAGACGAAAGGCAAGAGATTACTGTTGTTGCGGGTGATGAAGAGGTGAGAGTTTGGAGGAAGACTAACGCGAAAGCAGAGCTTACTCTTAAGCAGGCTATCTAACCAAAACTATTCGACCACATCATAGGATGTTAGTCTACTGCGGAGATTTGGACTTCCCTCGATGGGTTGTTCAATATGAAGAATGTAGCTCGGCTACAATTCCTGAAAAATGAGTTGGCAAAGGCCACTCAAGGAGATTTGCCCATCTCATTATTCTTTCTGAAGATTAAGAACTTGTGCGCTGAGATTTCAGTGTTGGACCCTGATGAACCTATTTTGGAGGCGAAGCTGAAAAGGCACATAATCCGTGGTTTGTGGAAGGAGTATGCGGCCATTTTCACTTTTGTTCAAGGTCGAGCCACTCATCCGTCTTTGCTGGAGCTGGAGAACCTACTGGCTTCGCATGAGAGCTTAGCTAGACAGATAGCTGGAGTCACTGTCTCTGAAGGAGGCAGTGAGGCTCTCATCTCTGGGAAGAAGAAAAGATGGGAGAAGAAGAAGACTGATGCTGGTAATGGTCCTTAAACTTCTTATCAATAAGAGGGGAGTAATGCTCCTAAGCGTGATTGGAAGAAGAAGAAGGAATGGATTAAGTACTATAGGTGCAACCAGTCAGGTCACTTCAAGAAGGACTGGAAGGTCAAGCTGCAACCGGGGCATGTTACAGACAAAGAGGAGGCTGGTTCCAGTGCTTAGAAAGCCGAATGGGTGAATACATTCATGACGAGCACATGTGTCTATGTATTGTCCACCAGCGGCTACAAAGATGACTGGATTGTGGACTCGAGGTATGGTCACCACCTTACCGGGGATGAGTCGAAGTTCTCTCTGCACACGTTCTCAGGTAACAAAGGTATCCTTATTGCTAATGATACAGTTCATGCAGTCAAAAAGGAGGGTGTCGTTTCTTTAGTAGTGATAATGGTCCACTCACTTTGAGGAGCGTCTATCACGTACCGGGCATGAATAAGGACCTCTTCTCTGTGACCAATGCGGTGGACGCAAGTAATCATGTTCTGTTTGGTCCAACAGAAGTGAAATTTCTCCGCAACGTGTCAGCAGTAAAGGCTGATGTTACTCATATAGGGAGAAGGGTAAGGGACATGTTTATGCTATCAACAAATTCCTATGTTGATCAGATGAGGGTCAATGATTGTGCAACTATCTAGCATGAGTGGTTGGGGCATGTTAGCATGGACAAGTTGAAAGCCATGACAGTGAAGAGCCATATGAAAGGCTTACCTAAGTTGTCATCCTTTGGTAACGGTCATGTCTGTGCAGGGTGTCAATATGCTAAGGCTCATCGCCTTCCGTTTGATAAGTTGCAGACTAGAGGTAAAGCACCATTGGAGTGTATCCATGGTGATCTGATGGGGCCGGCCATCATCGCCAGTCTTGGAGTCAGCAAATACATGCTGGTTTTGATTGATGATTACACGAGGTACACTTGGGTGTACTTTATGAAGGAGAAGTCAGATGCATTTCGTTTGTTTGTGGATTTCAAGGAGCTTGTGGAGTGTCAGCTTGGCCTATAGATAAAGAAGTTGAGAATAGACAACAAATGTGAGTTTGTTTCAACTGAGTTCTCTAACTTCTGTGAGAAGCACGACATTCAAAAGGAGCTCACTTGTGCTCATACTACACAACAAAATGAAGTAGCAGAGCGGAAGATCTTTCATCTGACTGAGGCCTGCAAGTTTTGGTTTCATGCCAAAGGCATTCCAAGGTCCTTCTAGGCGAAAGGGATGGTCTGTGCAACTTATGTCATCAATCAGATGCTTTTGAGTCAAATCAACATAAAGTCTCCTCATGAGATGATGTTTAAGGAGAAGCCTGGAGTTGTACACCTTCAGGTATTCGGATCGACCTGCTACATGCGCATTCTAGATGCTCTCAGGACAAAGCCGGATCCGAAGGCAAGGGAGCTCATCTTCGTGGGCTATGACAAGAAGAATAAGGTATGGAAGTGTATGGATCCACTGATAATGAAGTTCGTTGTTTTGAGAAACATGGTCTTCGACGAGCTGAGGTCATATGGAGGTGGCTCCTCTGTGGAGTTGTGGGAGTGCAGGTCGGATGACAGGCAGGAGGAAGCTGCTAATGATCTTCTGGTGGAGCTGTCTGTATCACCAGGAGCTCCAGGTCTTTCTAGCTACGGGCCGAGGCTTCTGGTTCAGGAAGTAGGAGGAGCGATGCTCCAAGTTTGCCCGGGAACATAGTTAATTCAGAAGAAGTAGCAGAGGTGGTTAGCAAGGGTCAGACTCTTCGGAGATCGAAGAGGACCATCTGTAATACCCCGAAACTCAAAAGAGAGACGGGAGGCATTTTGAGCTAAGTTTGGAATTTGGCAGGGGGCACACGGCCTGGGACACGGGCGTGTCCCAGGGCGTCTCGTGTTTGGGTCGACGATCTGGCCGAGAGGTCAACGAATTTTGGGTCGACGATTGTCGAGCAGCGAACACGGCCTGAGATACGGGAGTGTCCCAGGGTGTGTCATGCTCAGGTCGACGATCTGGCCAAGAGGTCGACGAATTTTGGGTCCACGATCGTCGAGCAGCGAACACGGCCTGAGACACGGGCATGTCACAGGCCGTGTCCTTCTCGGGTTGGTGTTGGTCCTGTGTCGATAGAGTAACACGGCTTTGTACACGGCCGTGTTCTTGATGACACGGGCGTGTCAAGTTTGATACGGCCGTGTTGGTTGCCCATGTTATTTTCGAGACGTGTCAGTTTCGACGGCGAATGGGAAACACGGCCCTGGACACGGGCATGTCATAGGCCGTGTTCAGCCCAGATTTTGTATTTCAGCTCCGGATCGTGGCCGTTCGTCTCCTTATTTTGGGATCCGACGGCTGGGGGTTGTTACTGCTGGGATATACCCGAGAATAGGGTTTCAAATCCCTCATTTCTTTCACTTAGTCTCTTTCTAAAGTCTAGAGAGAGGGGAGAGCAAGGAAGAAGAAAGAAGGCTAGATCCGGTCACCGGCGGAGCTTCGGGGCTCCAAATCTCAAGCCGACTTCGGATCTACGGAGGCAAGGAGATTGCTGTGCTTTTCATCGTATACATCTCCATGGCAGTAAGAAAAAATGCTAGGATAACGATTCTCATCCTAGGACATGTGAAGTCCTCTTTTCCTTTGCATAGGAAGCCCGCTCACGCGAGTGTGCTGTGAGTTGAGGCACTCTTTCGGGTAGACATGAATAGTCCCTGTTGTATACATGTAGAATCCGTAATCGAGAACGAATATAGACATGATATGTGAAGCCTACCCGGACAAGTTAGTCTAGATCGGTGATGTTGCATTGCATAAATGGCCGGAGAAGACTCCGTACAGTTGGTTGTTTTTCGGGTTTTCTACGCGGTAGATTGCAATAGGGAGCCTTGGGGACTAAGCTCGAGGTGCACCCGGAAAACCGAGCAGATGCGTTATTCTGCCATCTTGGTGGCCTAGGAGCCAACTTGTACATAACTGGGTTATGTAATATTGTGCGTTCGATTCACGGGCTTCGGGGAAGCTTAACCCACGCCGATAACTTTAAGTGTCATGGAGAAGTGAGCAACGGGTTGAGTGGAACCGTTCCTGCTCTATGCAGTTCGGTGTTAGAGGCCTACCGAGGGCATAGAAGTCAGGTCTTAGGATGTCGATGTTTTCAAGTGACGTGACTTCTGCCTGAAAGACTCAAATGCTCACTAGTTTTGCCGTCCAAGCGGCGGTGGTGAGACTGCGGTTTTGACCGGGTTCATCGAGAATGTGCCCTGAGAGCACGGGGTGTGTGGTCGTGCGTGCCTATGCCTGTGATGTAGTGTTATTACTATATAATGCTTGGTTATGCTAATAAAGTGCATAGAAGGAGGATCGCCGCCCCGAGTTTGGGGGCGGGATCGTTATAATTTGGTCAGCATAGCTGACCGTTGCCTTTGTTTGCCGTCGTTGCGGTGGGTTGTTGCTTGCAGGTACTGCAGGACCAAGCGGTATATCGCGACTAAAGCCCATGTTGCTGAGCCGGCCCTCGAAGGCCTAAATATTGAGTGTTTACTTGCTTTATACATGTGTGACCGGCCTGCGTGCTGAGGTTTGCAAAACATGTAAGTTGAGTAAACAAATGTAAGGCCTTAAGGCCATTGTACTTGTGTATTGTACTTCATTCCTATGAGGTTTTGTAGTGGACATTCATGCTTGTGGTTGGGTTATTTATTTTGTAACGTTTAATAATTGCTTCCGCTAGAATGACTCTATGTAGGGCGTTAGTTATTAGTTGGATGGTATTCCATTGAGTAACCACCCAGTCTGTCTGTGGTATATGGCGTCGGGCCCCGGCCGGACCTACTGTTATATGTTATGTGACAGATAGGGGGTGTTACAATTTGGTATCATACTACTGGTTTTGGTCAGGCTTAAAATGAATTCATGGACGAATTCGTTTTAAGGGGTGGTGAGCACATGTGTGTGCGTCATCGTTATAACATCAAAAGAACACATGAATGTCCACTTAGGAATGAAAATACATGTGTTTGAGGAACCTGCGTGTTCCTATAATTGCTTTTTGAAATTTTGTATGATCGATTAATGGTGTTTTGTACAACCATAGGTGACTAGAAGCGGTGATGGTCCGTCAGAACGCCGAGTTTCTAAGGCTAGTAGTGCACCAAACGATGCTCCTGCAACACCTCCCTCGGCTGAAACCATACGATTGGTTGTCGAAGCAGTGTTTTTCATGATCAATGCACAGCCTGTAAGGCAAATGCAGCAGCCCGCTCCTACGATGGAGCAGGCACCGCTTCAAAGGGATGAACCGAGAAGAGTGGAGCAGGTAGTGGTGGAGCCTTTGGTGCTGAGGCGAGCATCCGAGAGACAGCTCAAACACGTTATGAGCTCTAATTCTCCTGTGTTCTCGGGGTTAGGAACCCTATCCCAAGTTGAAGATTGGCTCTCCCAAGTGAAGAGAGTCTTGACAGCGACGGAGACGGAGGAGTTGCAGATGACCACTATAGGTACGTTCATGTTGGATGGAGACACTAGGCTGTGGTGGGAGGTTTTAGAGCTATATCTCTTGAGAGGAAGGCAACTGACGGACGTCTCGATGGAGGTGTTCTCAAGACTGTTCTTGGCAAGGTACCTCCCTTCGACGCAGAGGATAGCTTTGGAGAATGAGCTCCTGAAATTGGTGCAAGGAGAGAGTAGCATGGATGAGTATCTCCATGAGTTTACTCGATTGGGTCGATATGCTAGCTCTACGTTCGCGGATGAGGAGCGTAAGACCAACTGTTTCTATGAAGGTCTGAGAGATGACTTGAGGCTACTACTCTCGGGGCCGATGACGTAGGGCTTCTTGACCCTGGTCAACACAGCCCGATCTTTGAAGAAGGATATGAAGAACGTGCAAGCGAAGAAAAGCTCTAGTGATAAGAGGTCGGAGTTCAAAGTACCGAACTCCTCAAAGTCTGTGTTCCGGAAGTAGAAACAGAAAGCTAGGACTTCGGGTCCATCCTCCTTTGCTGGTGCTTCTGGGGCGACTACGGGTCGGACCCCGGCCACATATTACAACTGTGGGAAGCCGGGGCATTAAGCCCGTGAGTGCCGGGGTGGACGTCCAAAGTCTGAGTTGACGCCGGGAGCAACATACGAGGAAAAAGGGCAAGGCGGTGGAGTCAACCGCATCCCATTATGCTCAACCTAGAGTTTACAATCTCGGCCAGCAGGAGGCTATTAAGCAAGCGGATATGGTGACAGGTATAGTTTAAATTTATTCCAAGTTAATTTTTAATACTTGTTATGCACGTGTTACCTTACCACTGCTTGTATAAGATTTGTTTTGATTTATGAGAATCCGGCGAGAGTACTGTTTGATACGGGAGCTTCACACTCATTTTTGTCCGAAGGATTCATATCACGCATCGGAGTATCTTCTTCGACGGTGAAGGACAAACTGGATGTGTTGTTGCCGAATGGGTGTTCTATGCGCGCGGATAGAATCTATGGCGTTAAGATTCGTATTGGGGGCCAAGAGTTCCATTTTCAAGCGTCGTTACTACCGCTGGTGGAGTTTGATGTGATATTTGGCATGGACTGGCTCTTGGAGTAGCATGCTTTTATTGATTGTGGTCGCAAGGAAGTCAAGTTGGGAACAGGTCGTGAGACGACTTTTACGAGCTTGAAAGGGTCGAGCAAAACTTTGATGTCTGCTCTTCAGGTGGTGAAGGCGGTTCGTGCTGGAGCAGAGCTGTTTTTCACGCTAGTGGAGGTTGAAAAGCCTAAGCATAGGATGGATAATATTTTAGTGGTAGCTGAGTACCCTGATGTGTTCCCTGCGGGTCTTCCTGGAGCCTCGCCTCAATGAGAGATAGATTTCACGATTGAGCTAGTACCATGTGCTAAACCTATGTCACGAACTCCGATTCGGCTAGCACCTAAGGAAATGGCGGAGCTGAAGTTTCAACTGCAAGAGTTGTTAGAGCAGGGGTATGTGCGTCCAAGTTCGTCGCCTTGGAGTACACCGGTACTCTTTGTTAAGAAGAAGGACGTGAGCTTGAGACTTTGTATTGATTATCAGAAGTTGAATAAGCTAACAGAGAAGAACAAGTACCCGATCCCGAATATGATCTGTTCGATCATTTGGTCTGGTCAACGGTGTACTCAAAGTTGGATCTCAAGTCTGAATATTATCAGCTGAGAATAAGGGAGAGTGATATCCCCACAAAAACTTTTAGTACAAGATACATGCATTACGAGTTTACGGTCATGCCGTTTGGGCTGACAAATACGTCGTCGGTGTTCATGGATTTGATGAACAGGACTTTTAGTGAGTACTTGGATCACTTTGTGATCGTGTTCATCGACGACATTTTGGTGTACTCGCAAAGTGAGGAGGATCACTTTAAGCATTTGCATTTGGTGCTGAAGACACTGAAGAGGAATCAACTGTACAACAAGTTCTCCAAATGCGAGTTTTGGTTATCCTCAGTGTCGTTCCTTGGTCACATAATCAGTGGAGAGGGAATTGCTGTGGATCCGGTGAAGATTATTGCGATACGGGAGTGGCTTGTGCTTTCTACGGTAGTGGAAGTCCGAAGTTTTCTAGGGCTTGCCGGCTATTACAGGCGCTTCGTGGATAACTTCTTGCAGATAACGTTACCCCTCACGACTTTGACGAGGAAGGAGCAGAAGTTCGTTTGGACGCTGGAGTGCGCACGAGCTTTTGAGGAGTTGAAGTTTCGGTTGACCATGGTGCCTGTGCTGAGTTTGCCGAGTGGGACCGAAGGTTTTGAGATCTATAGTGATGCTTCAGGTAGTGGCTTGGCTTATGTACTGTTGCAGCATGGAAGTGTGATAGCGTATGGCTCGAGACAGCTGAAAGTGTATGAGAGGAATTGTCATGTCCATGACTTGGAGTTAGCGGCCGTGATTTTTGCCTTGAAGCTATGGAGGCACTACTTGTATGGGGTGAGAGTCGATATCTATACCGACCGTAAAAGCCAGAAATATTTATTGGATCAGAAGGATCTAAACACGTGGAAGCGTAGATGGATGGAGTTCCTGGGGGACTACACATTCAAGATCCATTATGTGCCTGGGAATGGCAATGCGGTTGCGGACACGTTGAGTCGTCGGGCCCCAGCTCAAGCCAATTGGCTGTCGGTCCATGACGAGCGGTTGTTTGGGGAGTTGGAGGCCTTGAAGATCTCTTGCATAGACAAGCAGTCGAGTGCTGAAGCGTTATTGAATTGGACGAAAGTTCAGTATGACCTGGCTGATCGGATTTGGCGGGCTTTGGATGTGGATAACAGCATGAAGCAGCTCATGATAGAGGCTTTGGATGGGTCAAATTCCCAATATGAGGTTGTGGATGGATTGCTTTGGAAAGGCTGTTGTATGTGCGTCCCAAATGTGGGCACTTTGTGGGTGGAATTGTTGTATGAGGCGCATCATACCAAGTACACAATTCACCCGGGGAGCATGAAGATGTACCGCGATGTGAAGAAATTATTCTGGTGGCCAGGACTGATGAAGGATATGGCACTGTACGTGGAAAAGTGTCAGACGTGCGCCTTGGTGAAGGCGGAATGCCAAAAGCCGGGAGGATTCTTGAAGTCCTTGCCTATTCCGGAGTGGAAGTTTGACGACATTACTATGGAGTTTGTGTACGGGCTTCCAAGGTCGTAAAAAGGGAACGACGCTATTTGGGTGGTCGTAGATCGTCTAACGAAGGTGTCACACTTCATTCCGCATAGGAAGGATGATCCCATGGAGATACTGGCAAAGTTATATGTGGATAACATATTATGGCTTCACGGTGTGCCCCGTAGCATCGTGAGTGACCGAGATGGGCGGTTCACGTCCAATGATTTCAGGCTGCTGCAGCAGATGTTGGGAACAAAACTGAGTTTCAGTACGACATTTCATCTGTAGACGGATGGTCAGACCGAGAGAGTCAATAGGACAATGGAAGACATGCTTCACATGTGCGTCCTGGACTATGGGAAACAGTGGGAAGACCACCTATACTTGGTGGAGTTCGCGTACAACAATAGCTACCAGGCAAGCATACAAATGACGCCCTTCGAGGCCCTCTATGTTAGAAGATGTCGCACGCCGTTGTCTTGGTTGGAAACGGGCGAGTCAAAGTTGTACAAGCGACAAGAGGTGGAAGATTCTACTTTATTGGTGAGAACCATTCGGGAGAGGTTGCTAATCACTCAGGACCGCCAGGCTAAGTACTATAATGCCAAGCACAGGAACATGGAGTTCGCTGTTGGCGACTGGGTGTACTTTAAGATCAAGTCATTCAAGGGTGTCTTGCGGGTGCGGCGATTGAAGAAGCTATGCCCGAGGTACCTTGGAACATTTGAGGTTCTGGAGAGGATTGGTGAAGCAGCATAGTGGTTGAAGTTATCAGTGGAACTTAGTGGTCTACACGATGTATTCCATATATCGGTGCTACGAAAGGTGGTGCAAGAGCCTTCGCATGTGATCACGGTGGATCAAGTGCCGGTGGATAATGGGTTGACGACAAAGGTCAAGCCCATACGAATTGAGGACTCAGAAGTCAAGCGGCTACGCAACAAAGAGATCAGGATGGTCTAGGTCTGTTGGGACAATTGCGGTCGGGAGGATCTCTCGTGGGAGCGAGAGCACGCCATGATTGAGGAGTATCCAGAGTTGTTTCACTCAGGTACCATTTAAGTTTTGTATTTATCTTTCCTTTATGTAATTTCGGGTACGAAATTCTTTTAAGAGGGAGAGAGTTGTAACGCCCCGAAACTCAAAAGAGCAACGAAAGGCATTTTGAGCCAAGTTTGGAATTTGGCAGGGGGCACACGGCCTGGGACACGGGCGTGTCCCAGGGCGTGTCGTGTTTGGGTCGACGATCTGGCCGAGAGGTCGATGAATTTTGGGTCGACGATCGTCGAGCAGCGAACACGGCCTGAGACATGGGTGTGTCTCTGGGCGTGTCGTGCTCGGGTCGACGATCTGGCCGAGTGGTCGACGAATTTTGGGTCAACGATCGTCGAGCAGCGAACACGACCGGGGACACGGGCGTGTCACAGGCCGTGTCGTTCTCAGGTTGGTGTTGGTCCTGTGTCGAAGGAGTAACACAACTTTGTACACGGCCGTGTTCTAGATGACACGGGCGTGTCAAGTTTGACACGGTCGTGTCAGTTTCCCGTGTTCTTTTCGAGACACGTCGATTTCGACGGCTAATGGGGAACACGGCCCTAGACACGGGCGTGTCACCGACCGTGTTCGACCTATATTTTGCATTTCAGCTCCGGATTGTGGCCGTTCGTTACCTTATTTTGGGATCCGACGGCTGGGGGTTGTTCATGCTGGGATATACCTCATTTCTTTCACTTAGTCTCTTTCTAAAGTCTAGAGAGAGAGGAGAACAAGGAAGAAGAAAGAAGGCTAGATTCGGTCACCGACGGAGCTTCAGTGCTCCAAATCGCAAGCCGACTTCGGATCTACGGAGGTATGGATATTGCGGTGCTTTTCATCCGCATACATTTCCATGGCTCCAAGGAAAAACGCTAGGGTAACGATTCTCATCCTAGGACATGTGAAGTCCTCTTTTCCTTTGCATAGGAAGCCCGCTCACGCGAGTTTGCAGTGAGTTGAGGCGTTCCTTCGGGTAGACATGAATAGTCCCTGTTGTGTACATGTAGAGTCCGTAATCGAGAATAGATATACGCATGATGTGTGAAGCCTACCTAGACAAGTTGGTCTGGATCAGTGATGTTGTATTGCATAAATGGCCGGAGAAGACTCCGTGCAATTAGTTATTTTTCGGGTTTTCTACGCGGTAGATTGCAACAGGGAGCCTTGGGGACTAACCTCGAGGTGCACCAGGAAAACCAGGCAGTTGCGTGATTCTGCCGTCTTGGTGGACCGGGAGCCAACTTATACATAACTGGGTTATGTAATATTGTGCATTCGATTCACGGGCTTCGGGGAAGCTTAACCCGCGCTGTTAACTTTAAGTGTCATGGCGAAGTGAGCAACGGGTTGAGTGGAACCGTTCCTGCTCTATGCAGTTCAGTGCTAGAGGCTTACCGAGGGCATAGAGGTCGGGTCTTAAGCTGTCGATGTTTTCAAGTGACGTGACTTCTGCCTGAAAGACTCAAATGCTCACGAGTTGTGCCGTCCAAGCGGCGGCGGTGAGACCGCGATTTTGACCGGGTTCACAGAGAATATGCCCTGAGAGCACGGGGTGTGTGTCCGTGTGATGGCGCGGCCCCTCCAACACTTCCTGATGATGACCCAGTTGCCACGACACAACAATTTAAAGACTTGCGACGTCATGAAAATGCCACGGACGCTAACGGAAAGCTGCGATACAACCTCCGTCCGCGGCGCGCAAAACTTGCTTAAAAGTTTTAATTAGTTTTTAATTAGTTTTATTTTAATTGCTTTTAAAAATATGGATTGTATTAATTTTTATTTTCATGTTGGTGTGCTACTAAACATTTGGTGTGTATTTAACCGCCCGGATGGATGAGATTTCATCTCCATCACGGACGGTTGGATCTCTTTTGTAGCTCCTATTTAAAGTAGGCTATTATGAGGAGTTAAAGGATTGGAAAAGAAAAAACCTAAAACTCCCTCTTGAGAATTTCGGCCACCATGGAGAGACTCCATTAGCCGCCCACCCCCTTGGTGTGAAGCCATACCTTGCCTCCTCCATCCCCGTTCGGTGCGACTCTGGCGTGGCTTCTATCGGTGCGACTCCGTGGAAGAAGGAAGCAGCCCCATTCGGTGTGAAACCGATGGATCCGTGGAGAGAGTGATTCTCCCACAAATCTTGTGTGATCATCTTCTTGGTTGAGTAATCTCCTTCCTTTCTTTGTGTTTTCTTGCTGTGAGACTTTATGGAGGTTATACATCCGTCTTTTCTGCGATTTCAAAGTGTTTTTCCGCTTGCAAAAATCTGAATCGAAACGTTGTTATTGATCCTCTTGTTATCCGGATTGAGAAGATCCGTTGGAGAACAAACTAGGCCTAGCCTTGACTTGTTCTCCAAGTTTGGGCACACTTTGTGCTAACAAGGGAGTTAATCTCAACTTGTTCTTGATGGCTCTTTATCGTTTACCGCCGCTCCTAAGTATATTATTGCTGTGATTGACGGTTTATAGTGAAAAGAATAGAAGCTTGTGTAGGTGCGGTGAGGTGTGTGCTTGTTGGAGAGGTAGGTCCTAAGGACGTGGTATCGAGTCCCGTATTTTTGAGAGCCAACCGACCCCTTTACATTCTCTTTTGGTCGGAGCACTTTTTTTTTTTATGTTCTGTGATGGGTAAGCTTCCGTTAGCGTAAGCACGTCCGTGTCACGTACACCCCTACACCAATTTGGTATCAAAGCGAGGTTGTTTCAACTTCTACGTTGCAAACATCCTCGCTGCGTTCCTTGTCGGTCCATCTAATCTTAGAAAAAAAAATCAAAAAAAAAATTTTTGTGCTCTGCCAATAGCGGGCTAAAATCTGTAATTTTCTGCGAAATTTGAAAAAAATTTTTTTTTTAATGATCTACGCCTTACTCTCATCGGGAATATCTAAAAATATTCCATTTCCAGTATAGCTTCGACCCTAGGAAAATTCATCTTGCCCGGGGTCTCCCAAACCTGTATGCGCACTAGGCTAGGAATGGAGTACACAACCCCGTCTACGTCTAGGATGGCTGCGAACGAGCATGGTGATCCCAACACCGAGGCTATAGCGGGCCTTCGTGCCGAAATGGCTGAGCTTAGGAACGTCTTAGCCCAGATCCTACAAAATCAGGAAAGGCCACCCCCACCTCCCGTTAATGTTGGGCAGCCCAACCGGCACCAACCGAACTTTGACTCGGATTCTGAGTGAAACTCTCCCCGTGTGCCCCCTCGAGAACCCCGCCCCGAGCGAGGATTTGATATCACGAGGGCCATCAAGATAAATGCCCCCACCTATGATGGCATGGGAGATCCCCAGATCTTCCTCCATTGGGCTATAGACATGGAGTGCTATTTCGAATGACACAACCTCACGGACCCCCAAAAGGTTCAAGTTGCCAGGATGAAATTAACGGGGCGTGCCAAAACTTATTGGCTGAATGAAGAACGTAGGTTAGGAGCTGGGCACGGGGTCCCACTCATTGGATGGGCTGTGATGAAGAACATGCTGACCGATCAGTACGTTCCCGCGTACCATCGAACGCAGATGTTCAATGAGCTTGCCACCCTTCGGCAAGGCTCAATGTCTGTTGCTGAATATATGGGAGAACTTAAGGACCGTATGGTACGATGTGACCTTCGAGAGCTCCCCGAAGTCACTTTATCTAGATTTCGAAAGGGACTTCACCCCGACATTCAGCGGAAACTCTTGCGTTACGGTCATACGGACTTGAATACGACTTTCAATGCCGCCTTGGACATTGAAAAGCACCTAGCATCTAAGGCTCACTCCTGTTATTCTAATACGAAGAATAAGTCCACCACTGGGGCATCTTCTTCCACATTTCCTGATAAGGGAAAATTTAGATCCTCTGAGTCGAAATCCATAGTGATCACCGCTAGAAATACCAAGAACCCCGCTAGTGAGCGTATCCCCGTAGGAAAGGTTAGCAAGGCTAACACCACTTGTTACTCATGCGGCGTTCAAGGCCACTATGCCTACGAATGCCCCACTAAGACGAAGGCCATATCCTTGTTAGAGTCCGCTACCGACCCTGACGATTATGTCTATGAGGCCGAAGAGGTGAGCGACCATGAAGGAGTCCCTAGTGACTTGGAGGACGATCACCGCCTTATGGTGATGCGTTGTATTTTGACCACTCCTCGTCCCGTAGACGACTGGAAGAGGACGAGCATATTTTCCCTGATCTTTAAGAGTGGAGAAAAACTTTGCAAATTAGTTATCGATGGTGGTAGTTGCGTAAACGCCGTTTCTGAGAACGCTGTTAAGCGTATGTCCTTGACTGCCGAGCCGCACCCGACCCCCTACCAGGTTGCTTGGATTAGTAAGGTTACTATTAAGGTTACCCAACGATGCCTAGTCCCCCTGTCTTTCAAATCCTACACTGATGAGGTTTGGTGCGACGTCCTACCGATGGACGTTTGTCATGTGTTATTAGGCCGCCCTTGGCTATACGACCGTGATGTGATGCACTATGGTCGTGCCAACACTTATGAGTTCAAATTCAATGGCAAGATCGTCACCTTGAGACCGACTGTGCCAAAAGATCCGGTAGTGTTGGCTAAGGATACCACCGTCCCAGTAGAGAGGAAAGCCTTGAGTTTAGTTGGTAGGAAGGAATTTGTGAAGGATCCCTTCATTGGGGGTATAATGTACGCTCTCGTTCTCATGAGTGCAAAGACTGATAGTGGCGTGTTGGAAGATTTACCCCGAGAGCTACGGGTATTGTTGGATGAGTTTAGGGATGTAAACCCGGAAGAGTTGCCTTCGTCGTTACCACCGCTTAGAGATATACAACACGCTATAGACCTTATCCCCGGATCGTCCTTACCCAATCAACCGCACTACAGGCTTAATCCTACTGCCCACAAAGAGTTACAAACCCAGATAGAGGATTTGCTAAATAAGGGATTTATTAGGACGAGTATGAGCCCATGTGCTGTCCCCGCTCTTCTTGCCCCTAAGAAGGATGGCACCTGGCGCATGTGTGTTGATAACCGAGCTCTCAACAAAATTACTATAAAATATAGGTTTCCAATTCCGCGACTAGATGATCTCTTGGATGTCCTATCGGGTGCCACTATCTTCTCAAAATTGGACTTACGGAGTGGTTACCACCAGATTAGGATCTGAGAGGGGGATGAGTGGAAGACAGCGTTCAAGTCTAAGGACGAGTTGTATGAGTGGCTTGTGATTCCCTTTGGGTTATCCAATGCCCCCAGCACCTTCTCCAGGATGATGACACACATCTTTAGGCCATATATGGGGAAGTTTGTTGTAGTATATTTCGACGGCATCCTAGTCTTTAGTACCTCCCCTGCCGAACACCTCTCCCACATCAAAGTAGTCCTCTCCACCTTAAGGACTGAAACCTTATATCTAAATCTTAAGAAATGCACGTTTTATGTTTCAGAGGTTGAATTCTTAGGTTACATAGTTGGCTCTGAAGGAATTTGTGTTGACCCAGGAAAGGTTCAAGTGATTAGAGACTGGCCCGAGCCCACTAGCCTTCGTGAGGTGAGTAGTTTCCACGGGTTAGCTACCTTTTATCGTCGTTTCATACGCGATTTTAGTAGCATTATGGCACCCATTACGGACTACATGAATAAAGGCGAATTCACATGGTCCAAATCCGCCACGTTTGCATTCCGTCGTATTAAGGAGCTTATGACCGAAGCACCGGTGTTACGTCTCCCAGACTTCACCAAGGTCTTCGAGCTTACTTGTGATGCATCTGGCGTAGGGATTGGAGGTGTCTTGAGTCAAGAGGGTCACCCGGTTAGTTATTTTAGTGAGAAATTAGCGGGTGCTAAATTAAATTATTCCAATTACGATAGGGAGTTTTACGCGATCGTTAGATGTTTGCATCATTGGAGGCACTATCTCCTTCATAAGGAGTTCGTGACCCTCTCTGATCATGAATCGTTACGATTCATCAATGGTCAGCACAAAATCAGCCCGCACCACGCTAAATGGGTATCCTTCTTGCAAGAATACACATTTACTCTCAAGCACCTTAAGGGGTCCGACAATCGAGTTGCCGATGCACTCAGTCGCCTCACCCTCTTACTTTCCTCCATGCAAGTCCACGTGGTAGGGTTCGAGCGCATAAAGGATGAATACGCCACATGCCCTGATTTTCAGGAGCCATACTTATCTGCCCAGGATAGCTCTCCCACGACCATCATGGCCTTTTCACTTAGAGACGGATATTTAATCAAACACGGAAAATTGTGTATCCCTCGCTCCTCCTTGCGACTCCACATCATTTGGGAGTTACATAGTGGTGGCTGAGTGGTCACTTTGGAAGAGACAAAACGATTACGCTCGTAGAGGAGAAATTCTTTTGGCCTAAACTAAAGGCGATGGTTGGGAAAGTAGTGAGCAGTTGCCGTACGTGTCAAGTTTCAAAGGGTACTAAGTCCAATGTAGGTTTATACACCCCTCTACCTATTCTGTCCGTTCCATGGGAAGACGTGAGCATGGACTTTGTATTAGGCCTTCCCCCCACCATTTGACGTCATGATTCTATACTCGTTGTTGTGGATAGGTTCTCCAAGATTGCGTACTTCCTCCCATGTAGTAAGACCAACGACGCTTCTCACATTGCGAAACTGTTTTTTAAGGACGTCGTTAGTCACCGTGGAGTTCCGAAGACTATTGTATCGGATAGGGACGTAAAGTTCACTAGCTACTTTTGGAAAACCTTGTGGGTTCTTATGGGAACAAAATTATTATTCTCCGCGGCCTATCATCCACAAACTGATGGCCAGACGGAAGTAGTCAATCAGAGCCTAGGAAATCTTCTTAGATGTCTAGTGAGCGATCATAAAGGCACTTGGGATTTACTTCTTCCACATGCACAACTGGCTTACAATAATTCTAAAAATAGGTCCACGGGTATGTCTCAGAATGAAATTGTTCACGGGTATAAGGCCCATGTGCCACTTGACTTGGTCCCCTTACCTCCCACATACAAAACAAGTCAGTTTGCACATTCCTTCGCCCAACATATTCACGACTTACATGCACGTATACGAGCTACCTTGACTGCTCAATATGAGTCTTATCAAGTGCACGCTAATCTACATAGGAAGGTGTCACACTTTAAAGTCGGCGATCTGGTTTTAGTACGGTTAGTTCCCGAACGAATGCCAACTAGCACCGTTAAAAAGTTAGCTCCAAAGCGCGCCGGTCCTTTTCAGATTATAAAGAAGCTAGGTGACAACGCTTTCGTATTGGATTTGCCTGCTGAATGGGGTATCTCCCCTATTTTTAATGTCTCAGATTTGACGTTGTTTGTTGCGCCTCCACAAGAGTTGGTTTCATTGTCGTCTTCTCCCTCCACTAAAATTTCTAATGGGTTGGGGAGTGGTAGTTCAGATGATCTCTCTCCTTCGGTCCCCGCAGGTATGACATCGAATGGTACGTTGCCTTCTTTTATTCCTACTGCTGATATGTTTCCCAGGTTTCCCAAGACGTTTCTCCATCCAGATATGATACTAGCTGCTGAGCCACCTGCTACTCCAGACGGTGCTACCTACCGCTTCCTCATCCGTTGGCGTGACCGCCCACCTTTGGACGACTCATGGGTACTCGCGATAGAGCTTCAACGTTTGGATGTCGAGCTTCTCCGCCGCTTTCTCTCGGACCACGCATCGGAGATGCGAGATTTTGAGTGGGGGAGGATTGATGGCGCGGCCCCTCCAACACTTCCTGATGATGACCCGGTTGCCGCGGTGCAACAATTTAAAGACTTGCGACGTCATGACAATGCCACAGACGCTAACGGAAAGCTGCGATACAACCTCCGTCCGCGGTGCGAAAAGCTTGCTTAAAAGTTTTAATTAGTTTTTAATTAGTTTTATTTTAATTGCTTTTAAAAATATGGCTTGTATTAATTTTTATTTTCATGTTGGTGTGCTACTAAACATTTGGTGTGTATTTAACCGCCCGGATGGATGAGATTTTATCTTCATCAAGGACGGTTGGATCTCTTTTGTAACTCCTATTTAAAGGAGGCTATTATGAGGAGTTAAAGGATTGGAAAAGAAAAACCTAAAACTCCCCCTTGAGAATTTCGGCCACCATGGAGAGACTCCATTAGCCGCCCACCCCCTTGGTGTGAAGCCATACCTTGCCTCCTCCATCCCCGTTCGGTGTGACTCCGGCGTGGCTTCTATCGGTGCGACTCCGTGGAAGAAGGAAGCAGCCCCATTCGGTGTGAAACCGGTGGATCAGTGGAGAGAGTGATTCTCCCACAAATCTTGTGTGATCATCTTCTTGGTTGGGTAATCTCCTTCCTTTCTCTGTGTTTTCTTGCTGTGAGATTTTGTGGAGGTTATACATCCGTCTTTTCTGCGATTTGAAAGTGTTTTTCCGCTTGCAAAAATCTGAATCGAAACGTTGTTATTGATTCTCTTGTTATCCGGATTGAGAAGATCCATTGGAGAACAAACTAGGCCTAGCCTTGACTTGTTCTCCAAGTTTGGGCACACTTTGTGCTAACAAGGGAGTTAATCTCAACTTGTTCTTGATCGCTCTTTATCGTTTACCGCCGCTCCTAAGTATATTATTGCTGCGATTGACGGCTTATAGTGAAAAGAATAGATGCTTGTGTAGGTGAGGTGTGTGCTTGTTGGAGAGGTAGGTCCTAAGGACGTGGTTTCGAGTCCCGTATTTTTGAGATCCAACCGACCCCTTTACATTCGCTTTTGGTCGGAGCACTCTCTTTTTTTTATGTTCTGTGATGGGTAAGCTTCCGTTAGCGTAAGCACGTCCGTGTCACGTATACCCCTACACCACCGTGCGTGCCTACGCCTGTGATGTAGTGTTATTACTATATAATGCTTTGTTATGCTAATAAAGTGCATGGAAGAAGCATCGCCGCCCCGCATTTGGGGGAGGGATCATTATAATTTGGTCAGCATAGCTGATCGTTGCCTTTGTTTGCCACCGTTGTGTTGGGTTGTTGCTTGCAAGTGTTGTAGGACCAAGCAATAAATAGCGGGCTAAAGCCCATGTTGCTGAGCCGGCCCTTGAAGGCCTAAATATTGAGTGTTTACTTGCTTTATTCATGTGTGATCGGCCTGCGTGCCGAGGTTTGCAAAACATGTAATTTGAGTAAACAAATGTAAGGCCTTAAGGCCATTGTACTTGTGTATTGCACTTCATTCCTATGGGGTTTTGTAGTGGACATTCATGCTTGTGGTTGAGTTCTTTATTTTGCAACTTTTAATAATTACTTCCGCTAGAATAACTCTGTGCAGGACGTTGGTTATTAGTTGGATGGTATTCCATTGAGTAACCACTCGGTCTGTCTGTGTTATATGGCGTCGGGCCCCGGCAGGACCTACTGCTATATGCTATGCGACGGATAGGGGGTGTTACACCATCAAACAGCCGTCTCATTATAGCGAAGGAAGCATGGTGAGCTTGGTTTATTATTTCTTCGCAGGCCCACTGGACGAGCGAGAGACTTCTGGTTTTGAAGACGCCACTGGAGTCATGGAGTCAGAAATGCTATGGATGAGGAGATGGTTACTCTCAGGAAGAATGAGACATGTGACCTTATGCCCAAGATTGATGGCATTACTCCTGTGACATACAAGTGGGTGTATAAGTTGAAGAAGAAGGCAGATGGGAGAATCGAGCAGTATAAGGCTCGCCTTGTAGCTCGAGGATTTCCTCAGCAGTGCAGAGAAGACTATGAAGAGACATTTAGTCTTGTGGCAAAGATGACTTCAGTTCGGGTGGTGATGGCTTTGGCGGTTTGCCATGGTTGGAAGATGTGGCAGCTGGACGTAAAGAATACTTTTCTTTACGTGGAAATTGATAAAAACATCTTCATGGTTCAGCCGCCTGGATACGTATCTGAAGATGCCCAATGATTCGTCTGCAAGCTCAGGAAGGCTCTTTATAGTTTGAAGCAGGCTCCGCGGGCATGGTTTTGAAAGATCGCAGAATACCTCCAATTCTGTGCTTATTTTGCCTCAGATTCAGATTCGAGCATGTTCATCAAGAAGAGGGGGGAGGAGCTTTATGTTTTGGTGTTGTTGTACGTAGACGACATGATCATCAAGGGTAACTCCGAGGAGGAGGTGGCTAAGCTCAGGGCAGAGCTAGCCATTCGGTTCGAGATGAAGGACTTGGGTGAGCTCTACCACTTCCTTGGACTCGAGGTGGAGAGGAAAGAGAGTGACATACTTATCTCCCAAAGGGGCTATGTGGATTGGATCTTTTAGCGATTCATCATGCGGGAAGGGAAGAGTAGCTCTACTCCACTTGATGTTGGCATCAAGCTTCGGCGAGATGAGGGGAGGATACTTCTAGATCCTCTAGTGTTTATTGCTCTGGTGGGGAGCCTTATCTATTTGATGATTACAAGGCTAGACATTGCATATACTGTAGGCTGAGTAAGTCGGTATATGGCGGAACCTCAGAAGACTCATTATATGGAAACAAAGAGCATTCTGAAGTATGTGAAGTCCACTTCTGATTTGGGTCTCCTTTATGGGAGAGACACGGGCTTCAACCTATACAGTTATACAGATGCTGATTATGAGGGAGATTTAGAATATCAAAAGTCAACATTCGGTTACGACTTCACATGTGGAACAACGAGAATCTCGTGGTGCAGCAAGAAGCAGGATTCAGTGTCTGTCTCTACTATAGAAGTGGAGTACAAGGCTTCAGCCTCTTCAGCCTAAGAAGCTATCTGGCTTAGGAGGCTAGTAGAGGATGTCCATGAAGAAGTGCGTGGTCCTACTCTACTATGCGGTGACAATGCGAGTGCCCTAAAAATAATTAATAATCCAGTTTGTCAAGCGCGGGCCAAGCACATTGAGATTGAGCACCATTTCATTCGGGAGAAGGTGTTGGAGGGGTGTCTTATGGTTGGACATGTGCGGAACAAGGACAATATAATGGACATCATCATGAAGCCGTTATTGAAGGGGCCATTTACTCGGCTATGGGGATTACTAGTGATGGTTTCCACTTCTCACTTCAAGGGGGATTGTTGAAATTTTTGAAGTGAAAGTGGGCGGCCTAGGCGGCTTGTCCTCGCGGCCTGTGCAGACAGAAGGTGGAGGCTTTACAGGTCTGATTAGATGTGGGTGGCAGTTTGTTCATTATAGAAGCCGTGTGGATAGGATGGTTATCCGCTCAGTTGCCGGATTGTGCATTCTGGCTCTATAGTTCGTCGGTTATGTGCGGATAGTATTTTGTATCCGTTAGTGCTGTGTTCGCACTAGGGATGTCTGGTGGTATGGACTTGGTTTGGATTTGGACCAAGTCCAGGTGGGATCAGACCAGGAGGTCACACAGTCTGTGCGATCTAGTTTTTGTGTCCGCCGAGTTCGGTAGATAGCTTTGTGTACTTTGGCTGCGGGATCAGGATATACAGACTAGAGATTGTGTCTGCAGGCGCGTATGGACTGAAGTTGTCCGCTAGAGTGTTGACTATCCGATTTCTGCAGTTTCCAGCTTTGGTGGTGCAACCTTGGAGGTCTGGCTGTCTAGCCTAGTCGTTGCGGTCTGGTTTTATATCCGCAGCTATGCAGATACACGTTGTGTTCTCCGCGGAATAGGACGGTTATTGTAACACCCCATATCCATCACATAGCATATAACAGTAGGTCCGGCAGGGGCCAGATGTCATACACCATAGACAGACCAGAAGGTTACACAATGGAAACTATCCTGCCAATAACAAACATCCTACACAGAGCACATTCTAATGGAAGCAATTTAAAAGTTGCAAATAAAGAACCCAGCCAACAACATGAATGTCCACTACAAAAGCCCAACATGAATGAATGTACAAATACACAAGTACTTGGTCTTATGGCCTTACAATAGTTTACTCAAATATAAGTGTCTTCCAAACCTCGGCGTGTAAGCCGGTCACACATGAGAAACAAAGTAAACATTCAGATATTAGGCCTTCGAGGGCCGGCTCAGCAACTTGGGCTTTTGCCCGCTGTTTGCCACTAGCCTCCGCAACACCTGCAAGCAACAATCCACTGAAGTGGTTGCAAACAAAAGCAACGGTCAGCTAAAGCTAACCAAATTATATAGACCCCGCCCCTAAACTCGGGGTGACGATGCTCCTTCCCTGCAGTGCATTAGTAAAACCAAGAAAGATAGTGAAAGTACCATTTAAGCACACTTCACCACAAGCGTAGGCACACACTACCACACACCCCATGCTCTCAAGGCACGTATACGGTGAACTCAGTCCACCACCGCCCCTAGTACGACAAACTCGTGGGCATTTGAGTCTTTCCGGCAAAAGTCACGTCAATTGAAGACATCGACAGCCTCAGACCCGCCCTCTATGACATCGGTAGGCCCCTAAAACCGAACCGCATAGAGCGGGAACTGTTCCACTGAACCCGTTGCTCACCTCGCCATGGAAATTTAAGTCATCGACGTGGGTCAAGCTTCCCCGAAGCCCGAGTATTGAACACATAATATTACACAACCCAGTTATGTACAAGTTGGCCCCCAGTCCACCATGATGGCAGAACCACGCTTCTGCCTAGTTTTTTGGGTGCACCTTGAGGTTAGTCCCCAAGGCTCCCTGCTGCAATCTACCGCATAGAAAACCCAAAAAACAACCATCGCTGCGAAGTCTTCTCCGACCATTCATGCAATGCAACATCAACTATCCAGACCAACTTGTTCGGGTAGGCTTCACACATCATGCCTATGCCTGTTTCTCGATTACGTACTCTACATGCAAAGCAATGGGGACTATTCATGTCTACCCGAAGGAACACCTCACACTCACTGCATACTCGCGAGAGCAGGCTTCCTATGTAAGGGAAAAGAGGACTTCACATGTCCAAGATGAGAATCATTACCCTAGCATTGCTCTTCGGCGCCATGAAGATCTATGCAGATGAAAAGCACCGCAACGTCCTCGGCTCCGTAGATCCGAACTCAGCTTGCGATTTGGGGCTCCGAAGCTCCACCGGCGGCCGGATCTCTCCTCCTTCTTCTTCCTTACTCTCCCCTCTCTCTAGAACTTTAGAAAGAGAAAGATCAAATAGAATGAGGGTTTCTAAATCCTATACCCGGGTATATCCCAGCAAGGACAACCCTGAGCCATTAGATCCCAAAATAAGGAAACGGACTGCCACGATTCGCGCTTAAAATCCAAAACTTGGGACGAACATGGCTTGTGAAACGCCCGTGTCCAAGGCCGTGTGCCTCATTCGACGCCGAAACCGTCGCATCCCGAAAAGTACATGGGCTCTCGACACGCCCGTGTCAGGATTGACACGCCTATGTCATCCAGTACACGCCCGTGTAGCTGGGCGTGTTCCTTCATCGACACAGGACCAACACCAACCCGAGGAGAACACGGGTATTCGACACGCCCGTGTCCCATTTGATACACCCGTGTCAAACTCGAACACGCCTGGGCTCCAGGCTGTATTTCTCCCCCGACAAAACTTGGCCAACTACCCGAGTAGGACACGGCCTGGGACACGCCTGTGTCTCAAGCCGTGTTCGCTGTTCGACGATCGTCGACTGCAATTTCATCGACCACATGGCCACCGTCGAACCCGAGCACGACATGGCCCTGGGACACACCCGTGTTCACGCCCGTGTCCCAGGCTATGTGATCCCTACCAAGTTCCAAAATTAGCTTAAAACGCTACCCGTCCCTCTTTTGAGTTTCGGGGCGTTACAGCTCTCTCCCTCTTAAAAGAATTTCGTCCCGAAATTACAGAAAGGAAAGAAAAAAACAAAACTTAAATTGCACCTGAGTGGAATAAATCTGGGTACTCCTCAAGCATGGTCTACTCTCGCTCCCACGAGAGCTCCTCCCGACCGCAGTTGTCCCAACGGACCTTGACCACCCTGATTTCCTTGTTACACAAACACTTGACTTGCGAGTCCTCTATGCGAACGGGATTGACCTTCGTCGTCAACCCATTATCAACCGGTACTTGATCGACCGCAATCACTTGTGAAGGCTCTTGGACCGCCTTCCGCAACACCGATATGTGGAATACATCGTGAAGACCACTTAGCTCCACTAATAGCTTCAATCGATAAGCTCCTTCGCCAATCCGCTCTAGAACCTCAAACGGTCAAAGGTACCTCGGTCTTAGCTTCTTCAAGCGCCGTACCCACGAAACACCTATGAACGGCTTAATATTCAAGTACACCCAGTCGCCAACATCGAACTCCACATTCCTATGGTTGGCGTTATAGTACTTAGCTTGTCGGTCCTGAGCGATTATCAAATTTCTCGAATGGTTCGTACCAACAAGGTTGCATCTTCCACTTCTTGCCGCTTGTATAACTTCGACTCACCCGTTTCCAACCACGATAACGACATGTGACATCTGATACCATAAAAGGACTCGAAGGGCGCCATCTGAATGCTCGCCTGGTAGCTATTGTTGTAAGCGAATTCCACCAAATACAGGTGATCTTCCCACTGCTTCCTGAAATCCAGAACGCACATGTGAAGCATGTCTTCCATCGTCTTGTTGACCCTCTCGGTCTGACCATCCATCTGCGGATGGAAGGTTGTGCTGAAACTCAGCTTTGTTCCCAACATCTGTTGCACTAACCTCGAATCATTGGACGTGAACCGCCCATCTCGGTCACTCACGATGCTGCGGGGCACACCGTGAAGCCGCACAATATTTTTCACATATAACTTTGCCAATTTCTCCACAGAATCATCGTTCCTATGCAGAATGAAGTGCGACACTTTCATCAAACTATCTACGACCACCCAGATGGCGTCGTTTCCCTTCTACGACCTTGGCAACCCATGCACAAAGTCCATAGTAATAACGTCGAACTTCCACTCTGAAATAGGCAAGGACTTCAAGAATCCTCGAGGCTTCTGGCACTCCGCCTTCACTAAGGAGCATGTTTGACACTTCACCACATACAGTGCCACATCCTTTTTAAGTCCTGACCACCAGAACAATTTCTTCATATCACGGTACATCTTCGTGCTCACCGGGTGAATCGAGTACTTGGTATGATGAGCCTCGTACAATAATTCCACCTGCACTTTGCCCACATCGGGACGCACAAATGACTGTCCTTCCATAACAATCCATCCACAATCACAAATTTGGAATTTGACCCATCCAAAGCCTCAACCATGATTTGCTTCATATGGTCATCCAAATCCAGAGCCTGTCAAATCCGATCAGCCAGGTCACATTGAACTTCAGTCCAGTTCAATAGCGCTTCGGCACTAGCCTGCTTGTCTACACAAGAGATCTCCAATGCCTCCAACTCCCGAAGCAAATGCTCGTCATGAAATGACAGCCAGTTGGCTTGAGCTGGGGCCCTGCAACTCAATGCATCCGCAGCCGCATTGTCTTTCCCAGGAACATAATGAATCTTGAATGTCTAGTCCCCTAGGAACTCCATCCATATCTGCTGCCGCATGTTCAGATCCTTCTGATCCAACAAGTACTTCAGGCTCTTGTGGTCGGTATAGATATCAGCCTTCACCCCGTACAAGTAATGCCTCCACAGCTTCAGGGCAAATATCATGGCCGCTAACTCCAAGTCATGGACCGGATAATTCCTCTCATGCACCTTCAACCGATGCGAGTCTTAGGCTATCACACTTCCACGCTGTAGTAGAACACAACCCAATCCATTGCCTGAAGCATCATTGTAGATCTCAAAGCCTTCGGTCCCACTCGGCAAACTTAGCACAGGCGTCGTGCTCAACCGACACTTCAACTCCTCAAAAGCTCGTGCGCACTCTGGCGTCCAAACAATCTTCTGCTATTTCCTCGTCAGAGTCATGAGGGGTAACACTATCTACGAGAAGTTCTCCACGAAGCGCCTGTAATAGCCGGCAAGCCCCAGAAAACTCCGGACTTCCGACACCATAGACAACACAGGCCACTCTTGTATCACAACAATCTTCACGAGATCCATTGCAATTCCATCTCCACTGACTATGTGACCAAGGAGCGTCACTGAGGACAACCAAAACTCGTATTTGGATAACTTGGCGTACAATTGATTCCTCCTCAGTGTCTCCAGCACCAAATGTAGATGCTTAAAATGATCCTCCTCACTCTGCGAGTACACCAATATGTCGTCGATGAAGACGATCACAAAGTGGTCTAGGTACTCCTTGAAATTCACGGGCGTGTGCATACCCGTGTCACCACCCGTGCTCCCAAGGGTCGTGTCGATTGGCGTGGCGGTTACTGGTGACACGGCCCCAGTGCACGGGCATGTCGGAAACCGCCACGGGCGTGTCAGGTTGAGACACGGGCATGTCTCGACCCGTGTCCTCTTCTCTGCTCGATGATCGTGTTTGGATCGAGGGACACGGCCTGGGACACGACCGTGTGCGAGGCCGAGTTCGGCCCAAGTTTGATGATTTTTGGGCGGATCTGAGCCGTTCTGTTTCTTTAATTAAGATCCAACGACCTAGATGTGTTCCTGCTCTGATAAGGCTGGGAATGGAGGTTAAACTCCTCATTTGCTCTTCAATATTCTCTTTCTAAGGTGTTGGAGAGAGGAGGAAGGAAAGGGAGGGTTCTGGCCGCCGGCGGAGCATCGGAGCACCGTTTTGAGAACCGAGAGCGGATCCGCGGAGGAAATTCCATTGTGAAGCCTTCTATCCATATAGTTTTTCCATGGCGCAGAAGCGTACTATAAGGGTAATGATTCTCTACTAGAGCGTGTGAAGCTCTCCTTCTTTTGCATAAGGAAACCCGCTCCCGCGAGTGTGCGGTGTTCCTTGGGGTTGACAGGAATAGTCCCCCTTGTGTTGCATATAGAGTACGGAATCAAAGTATGGACATAGGCATTGTGTGTGAATCCTACCCGGACATGTTGGTCTGGATCGGTGATGTTGAATTTTGAATGTTTTGCCGGAGAAGATTTCGTGTTTTGTGTTTTCGGGTTTCTACACGGTAGATTGCAGCCGGGATCTTTGGGGATTAACTCCAAGGCGCACCCGAAAAACTGAGCGGAAACATAATTCTTCTAATTTGGCAGTGTGGGAGCTGGACTTGTACATAACTGGGTTATGTGTTGTTTGGATTGTGGCGGGATCCGAGAGAAGTTTAGCTCGTGCGTACGTCTTAAGGTGTACTGTGCGTTGTGAGCAACGGGCAAGTGGAATCGGACCCGGGCTATGTGGTTCGGTGCGAGATACCCAAAGAGGGACTGGCCATTAGCATAGTCGGGAGCCTTAGATAGTGGTCAGAAAGGCTTGAATGCTCACTTTGTTGCCATCCCGGGGATGGTGGTGAAGCCACAGAATTGACCAGATTGAACGTTAATGTTCCCTGAGTGCATAGGGTATTTGGGCCGTGAGAGCCTACACCTGTGGCATAGTATATTCACACATTTATTGTTTAGCTGGGCTAATGAATTGCAGGGAAGGAGCATCGCCGTCCCGAGTAAGGGGCGGGGTCGTTATAATTTGGTCGGCTTTGGCTTACCGTTGCTTTGTTTGCCACCGAGCAGTGGAATGTTGCATGTAGGTGCTGCGGAGCCGAGTTCTAAATAGCGGGCGAAAGCCCATGTTGATGTGCTGGCCCTCGATGGCCAAAGCGAATAGTTGTATTTTGTTTTGTCATGTGTGGCCGGCCTGCGAGCCGATGTATGGAAAACACTACTTTGTTAAGTGAAACTCTTGTAAGGCCATAAGGCCAAATACTTTCTTTGTATTTGTTATTTCATTCCTGTGGTAGTTGTGGACATTCATGATAATTGATATTTCAATTATGGGTTCTTCATAACTATTTAAAACTTCCGCTAGAATGCTCTGTATAGGACGAGTAGTTATAGTTGTTTGGTTTTGATATTCTTATGTAACCCTTCCGACTGTCCGTAGTATATGACGTCGGGTTCCAGCTGGACCTTCTGTTATATACCATACGACGGATGAGGGTGTTACAATTTGGTATCAGACTTTTGGTTCTGGTCAACTTAAATGAATTCGTGGACGAATTCTTTTAAGGGGTGGTGAGCACATGTGTGCGTAATTTTTATAACATCAAAAAGAACCCATGAATGTCCCCTTAGGAATGAAAAATATGCTTGTTTTGAGGAATCTGAGTGTTCCAATGATTATTTTTAGCAATTCGTTGGTCGTCAAATCAAGGGTCTTTGCTATTATAGGCGGCTAGGTGCGGTGCTGGGCAATCAGAATGCCCGCAGTCTGCGGAATGTAGTGCACCGAGGGACGTGCCTACAATACCTCCTTCAGCGGAAACCATCAGTTTGGTTGTTGAAGCAGTCATTGCTATGATAAATGCCCAACCTGCAGGGCAAATGCACCATGTACCACCTGTTAATAAGCCAGAACAGATTAGGGCGGTAGAGCCGGGAGTGGTAGAGCGCACGACAGTTGATCAGGTAGCACCAAGGAGAGCTACGGAGAAGCAACTCAAGCATGTAATGAGCTTTAATCCTCCAAGGTTCGATGGGATTAAAGCGTTGAGTGGCAGAAGACCACCATAGAGACCTTCCTATTGGATGGTGAGGCGAAGCTGTGGTGGGACGAGTTGGAGGTTCATCTCTTAGTGGGAAGGCAACTTGCAGATGTGCCTATGGAGGAATTCTCAAGGTTATTCTTGGCCAGATATCTACCCTCTGATCAGAAGCTTGAGATGGAGAATCAGTACATTGGTCTGACTCAGGGAGGCAAACTCGTGGATGTGTATCTCCACGAGTTTACGCGGTTGGGTCGGTATGATGGTGCTATGTTTACAGAAAAGGAGCGGAAGACCAACCAATTCTATGAGGGTTTACGTGGCGACCTTTAGCTTCTCCTTGCTGGGCCTAAGGAGCAGGGCTTCCTAGCCTTGGTCAATTGGAACCGGTCATTGGAAAAGGTCATGAAGAAAGTGTAAGAGAAGAAGGATCCAGGGGAAAAGAAGTCAGAGTTCAAAATGCCAAATGCAAAGTCGGGTTTCCGCAGATGGAACAAGAAGCCGAAGACTTCGAACTCAGCCCCATCGTCTGGTGTGGCAGGGGCAACCACAAGTCGAGTCCCAGGAGCGTGCTATAACTACGGAAAGATGGTGCATTTTGCTCGTGAATGTTGGAGCGGACATGCAAAGTCCGAGAGGAAACCTGGAGCAACCTACGAAGAAAAAGGGAAGACGGTGGAGTCAACCGCATCCTACCATGCTCCATCCCAGCCTAGAGTTTATAAGCTTGGTCTGCAAGAGTCCATAAAACAAGCAGACGTGGTGACAGGTATGAGTTAAATTATAGCAGTTTAACTTTATGTAGTTGTTACCTTTTTATATGTTAGCTTACATTTGTTTGTGTTAGGCTTCGTGTTGATTTTTGATTGTCCGGCGAGAGCCCTATTTGATACGGGAGCTTCGCATTCCTTCTTGTCTGAATGATTCGTATCGCGCATCAGAGTCCTTTCCTCGTTTGCTAAAGACAAGTTGGAAGTGTTGTTACCTAATGGGTGCTTAATGCGTTCGGATAGAGTCTGTGTGGTTAAGATTCAGATTAGGGATTAGGTGTTTGACTTGTAAGCGTCGGTATTGCCGTTAGTGGAGTTCGACGTAATTTTTGGTATGGACTGGCTCTCGGAGCAGCGAGCATGTATTGATTCCAACCAAAAAGAGGTTAAGTTGGGACTGAATACTGATTGGGAGACTACGTTCACGGGCATGAAGGGTTCGAGTAAGAATAAGTATCTGATCCCAAGGATTGACGATCTATTTGATCAGTTGGTTGGGTCTACAGTATATTCGAAATTAGATCTGAAATATGGTTACTACCAATTAAGGATAAGGGAAAGCGACATCCCAAAGACAGCATTCAGCACGCGGTTTGGGCATTACGAGTTCACGGTCATGCCGTTTGGATTGACCAATGCGCCATCCATGTTTATGGATCTGATGAACAGGACGTTCAGAGAGTACATGGATCGTTTCGTGATAGTATTTATCGACGATATCCTGGTGTACTCGCAGTGTGAGGAAGATCACTATAAGCATCTGCATATGGTGTTGGAGATGTTTAGAAGAAATCAGTTGTATGCTAAGTTCTCCAAGTGTGAGTTCTGGTTATCCTCGGTAGCATTCCTTGGTCATGTTGTTAGTGGAGAAGGGATAGCGGTGGATCCGGCAAAGATAGTGACGATATGGGAGTGGCCTGTACTGACTACAGTGGCGGAAGTCTGGAGCTTTCTGGGGCTTGCCGGCTACTACAGATGCTTCGTAGAGAACTTCTCGCAGATAGAGCTACCACTCACGATGTTGACAAGGAAGGACCAAAAGTTTGTGTGGTCGTTGGAGTGCAAGCATGATTTTGAAGAATTGAGGAGGCGGTTGACCACGACGCCTATTTTATGTTCGCCGAGTGGGACTGAATGGTTCGAAATATATAGTGATGCTTCGGGAAGTGGTTTAGGCTATTTTCTGCTACAACATGGGTGCGTGATAGCTTATGGTTCACGACAATTGAAGGTTCATGAGCGGAATTATCCGGTCCATGACTTAGAGTTAGCGGCCGTGATATTTGCACTAAAGCTGTGGAGGCACTATCTGTACGGTGTGAAGGTCGACATATACACCAATCATAAGAGCCTAAAGTACCTGTTGGATCATAAGGATCTGAACATGAGGCAGGGAAGGTGGATGGAGTTCCTCGGGGACTACACCTTCGAGATACATTATGTGCCTGAGAAAGGAAATGCAGTGGCAGATGCGTTGAGTCGTAGGTTTCCTGCGCGAGCCAGCTGGTTGTCAGTACATGATGAGAGTTTGGTCCGTGAATTGGAGGCATTGGAGATATCTTGCGTCGACAAACAGTCTAGTGCCGGGATGAAAATGTTTTGGACAGAGGTGCAGTATGACCTAGCTGATAGAGTTCGGCGGGCATTGGTTCAAGATAGCAGCATGAAGGAGATCTTAGATGAATCTTTGGATAGGTCAAATTCCCAATTTGCTATAGAGGATGGACTACTAAGGAGGGACAGTCGCCTATGTGTTCCTAGTGTGGGTAATCTTCAGGAGGAGTTGTTGTACGGGGCTCATCATACTAAGTACTCAATCCACCCGGGGAGCACAAAGATGTATAAAGATATGAAGAAATTGTTTTAGTGGCCAGGATTGAAGAAGAATGTAGCACTTTATGTGGCCAAGTGTCAAACGTGTGCCTTGGTAAAGGAGGAGGGTCAGAAGCCCAGAGGTTTCTTGAAGTCCCTACCTATCTCGGAGTGGAAATTCGACGACATTTCTATGGATTTTGTGCATGGTTTACCAAAGTCGCAGAGGGGAAATGACGCCATCTCGGTGGTCGTAGATAGATTGACAAAGGTGTCGCATTTTATTCCGAACAGGAAGGAAGATCCGGTGGAGAAGTTAGCCAAACTCTATGTGGATAATATTGTACGGTTGCATGGTGTGCCCCGCAGTATTGTTAGTGACCGAGATGGATGCTTCACGTCGAACGACTGGAGGCTGGTGAATAGTCTGTTGGGAACTAAGTTGAGTTTCAGCACAGCCTTTCATCCGCAGACTGATTGTCAGACCGAGAGGGTCAACCGGACGATGGAGGACATGCTTCGTATGTGCATCTTGGATTTCGGAAAGCAGTGGGAAGATCACCTATACATGGTGGATTTTGCATATAATAGCAGTTATCAGGCGAGTATTGGAATGCGCCTTTTGAGGCCTTGTATGGGAGAAAGTGTCGCACGTCGTTGTCTTGGTTGGAGACAGGCGAATCGAAGTTATACAAACGTCAAGCTGTGAAAGTTGCCACTTCAATGATACATACAATTCAGGAAAGGTTGAAGATCGCTCAGGACAGGCAGCTAAAATACTATAACGCCAGCAAAGGAACGTGGAGTTCAGTGTTGGTGACTTGGTGTATTTGAAAATCAAGCCGTTCAAGGGTGTCTCGCGGGTTCGACGCTTGAAGAAGCTGAGTCCGAGATAGCTTGGACCGTTTGAAATCCTGGAGCGTGTTTCCGAAGCCGCGTATCGATTGAAGCTGTCAGTGGAGTTGAGTGGGCTACATGATGTGTTCCACATATCGGTGTTGCGGAGGGCGGTGCAAGAGCCTTCGTAGGTCGTTGCGGTCGATCAAGTGCCAGTTGATTATGGGTTGAAGACGAAGGTCAAGCCAGTACGCATTGAATACTTGGAGGTTAAACGACTCCGCAATAAGGAAATCCGAATGGTTAAAGTCCATTGGGATAACTGCGGACGTGAGGAGCTTTCTTGGGAGCGAGAGCAGACTATGATGGAAGAATACCCCGAGTTATTCCACTCAGGTAACATTTAATTTTTTGTGTACCTTTACATAATTTCGGGATGAAATTCTTTAAGTGGGGGAGATTTATAACGCCCCAAAAATCGTATCGAGCTGGTCATGTCCTAGAGAATTTTTGGTGCCTGTATAGGGGTACATGACCTAGGAAACGGGCGTGTCCAAGGCCGTGTGGTTCTTTGTGTTGGCCGATTATATCCAGAGAAGGACACGACAGGAAACACGGCAGCGTGACACAGGCGTGTCAAAAGACACGGGCGTGGGCATACCCATGTCACCAGCCGTGTTCCCAAGAGTCGTGTCGATTGGCGTGGCGGTTACTGGTGACACGGCCCCAGTGCACTAGCATGTCGGAAACCGCCAAGGGCGTGTCAGGTTGAGACACGGGCGTGTCTCGACCCGTGTCATCTTCTCTGCTCGACGATCGTGTTTGGATCGAGGCACACGGCCTGGGACACGACCGTGTGCGAGGCCGTGTTCGGCCCAGGTTTGATGATTTTTGGGTTGATCTGAGCCGTTCGTTCTCTTTAATTAAGATCCAACGGCCCAGATGTGTTACTGCTCTGATAAGGCCGGGAATGGAGGTTAAACCCCTCATTTTCTCTTCACCATTCTCTTTCTAAGGTGTTGGAGAGAGGAGGAAGGAAAGGGAGGATTCAGGCCGGTAGCGGAGCATCGGAGCACCGTTTTGAGATCCGAGAGCAGATCCGCGGAGGAAATTCCATTGCAAAGCCTTCTATCCATATAGTTTTTCCATGGCGCAGAAGCATACTGCAAGGGTAACGATTCTCTACTTGAGCATGTGAAGCCCTCCTTCTTTTGCATAAGGAAACCCGCTCCTGCGAGTGTGCGGTGTTCCTTAGGGTTGATAGGAATTGTACCCCTTGTGTTGTATATAGATTCCGGAATCGAAGTACGGACATAGGCATTGTGTGTGAAGCCTATCCGAACATGTTGGTCTGGATCGGTGATGTTGCATTTTGTATGGTTTGCCGGAGAAGACTCCGTGTTTTGTGTTTTTGGGTTTCTACACGGTAGATTGCAGCAGGGATCCTTGGGGACTAACTCCAAGGCGCACCCAGAAAACTGAGCGGAAACGTTATTCTGCTAATTTGGCGGCCTGGGAGACGTCCTTGTACATAACTGGGTTATATGTTGTTTGGATTGTGGAGGGATCCGAGAGAAGCTTGGCTCGTACGTACGTCTTAAGGTGTACTACGTGTTGTGAGCAACGGGCAAGTGGAGTCAAACCCGGGCTATGTGGTTCGGTGCGAGAGACCCAAAGAGGGACTGGCCGTTGGCATAGTCGGGAGCTTTAGACAGTGGTCAGAAAGGCTAGAATGATCACGTTGTTGCCATCCCGGGGATGGTGGTGAAGCCACGTTATTGACCGAATTCACCATTAATGTGCCCTCAGTGCACGGGGTGTTTGGGCCGTGAGAGCCTACACCTGTGGCGTAGTATGTTCGCACTTTTATTGTTTAGCTGGGCTAATGAATTGCTGGGAAGGAGCACCGCCGTCCCGAGTAAGGGGCGAGGTCATTATAATTTGGTCGGCTTTGGCTGACTGTTGCTTTGTTTGCCACCGTGTGGTGGAATGTTGCTTGCAGGTGCTGAGGAGCCGAGTGATAAATAGCGGACGGAAGCCCATATTGCTGAGCTAGCCCTCGAATGCCAAAGCGAATAGTTGTATTTTGTTTTGTCATGTGTGGCCGGCCTACGAGCCAATGTATGGAAAACACTACTTTGTTAAGTGAAACCCTTGTAAGGCCATAAGGCCAAAAACTTTTTTTGTATTTATTATTTCATTCCTGTGGTAGTTGTGGACATTCGTGATAGTTGATATTTCAATTATGGGTTCTTTATAACTGTTTAAAAGCTTCAAATAGAATGCTCTGTGTAGGATGAGTGGTTATAGTTGTTTGGTTTTGATATTCTTATGTAAAACTTCCGACTGTCCGTGGTATATGGCGTTGGGTCCCAGCTGGACCTTCTGTTATATGTCATACGACGGATGGGGGTGTTACATGACGTTTGGATATGTTTTGGGATCCGAGATAAGCTTGGCCCGCGCGTACGTCTTAAAGTGACTAGGCAGTGTGAGCAACGGACAAGTGGAATCAGACCTGGGCTATGTGGTTCGGTGCTAGAGACCCATAGAGGGACTGGCCGATGGCATAGTCGGGAGCCTTAGGCAGTGGTCAGAAAGGCTAAATTGCTCACGATGTTGCCATCTCGGTGATGGTGGTGAAGCTACGGAATTGACCGGATTCACCGAAAATGTGCCCAGAGTGCACGGGGTGTTTGGCCGTGCGAGCCTACACCTGTGGCGAAGTATGTTTGTACTTTATTGTTTAGCTGGGCTAATGAAATGCAGGGAAGGAGCACCGTCGTCCCGAGTATGGGACGGGGTCGTTATAATTTTGTCGGCTTTGACTGACCATTACTTTGTTTGCCACCGTGCGATGGAATGTTGCTTGCAGGTGCTGCAGAGCCAAGTACCAAATAGCGGGCAGAAGCCCATGTTGCCGAGTTGGCCCTTGAAGGCCAAAACGAATAGTTGTGTTTACTTTGTCATATGTGGCCGGCCTGCGAGCCGATGTATGTAAAACATTACTTTGTTAATTGAACTCTTGTAAGGACATAAGGCCAAGTACTTTCATTGTATTTGTTATTTCATTCCTATGGAAGTTTGTGGACATTCATGATGCCATCCTTGAACATAACTGGGTTATGTGATATTTAGATATGTTTTAGGATCCGAGAGAAGCTTGGCCCGCGCATACGTCTTAAAGTGACTAGGCGGTGTGAGCTACGGACAAGTGGAATCGGACCTGGCCTATGTGGTTCGGTGCTAGAGACCCATGGAGGGACCAGATTCACCGAAAATGTTCCCTGAGTGCACGGGGTGTTTAGCCGTGCGAGCCTACACCTATGGCGAAGTATGTTTGTACTTTATTATTTAGCTGGGCTAATGAAATGCAGGGAAGGAGCCCCGCCGTCCAGAGTAAGGGGTGGGGTCGTGATAATTTGGTGGGCTTTGGCTGACCGTTAGTTTGTTTGCCACTGTGTGGTGGAATGTTGATTGAATATGCTGCGGAGCCAAGTACCAAATAGCGAGCAGAAGCCCATGTTGTCGAGCTGTCCCTCGAAGGCCAAAACGAATAGTTGTTTTTACTTTGTCATGTGTGGCCGGCCTGCGAGCCGATGTATGTAAAACATTATTTTGTTAAGTGAACTCTTGTAAGGTCATAAGGCCAAGTACTTTCAGTTTATTTGTTATTTCATTCCTATGGAAGTTTGTGGGCATTCATGAGAGTTGTTATTCAATTATGGGTTCTTTCCAAGTATTTAAAAGCTTCCACTAAAATGCTCTGTGTTAGTGCGAGTAGTCGTAGTTGGATATTTGATATTCTTATATAATCCTTCCGACTGTCCATGGTATATGGCGTTGGGTTCCACCTGGACCTTCTGTTATATGTCATACGACGAATGAGGGTGCTATAATTTGGTATCAGACTTCTGGTTTCGGTCAACCTAAATGAATTCATGGACGAATTCTTTTTAAGGGGTGGTGATCACGTGTGTGCGTCATCGTTATAACATCTAAAATAACCCACGAATGTCCACTTATGAATGAAAATACACTTGTTTTGAGGAATTTGAGTGTTCCAATGATTGTTTTTCGCAATCAGTTTGTCGTCTCATCAAGGACTTTTTCTATTATAGGCAGCTAGGAGCGGTGCTGGGCAATCAGAGAGCCCACAATCGGCAGAAAGTAGTGCACCGAGGGACGTGCCTACAACACCTCCTTCAGTAGAAACCATCAGATTGGTTGTTGAAGTAGTCTTTGCTATGATAAATGCCCAACCTACAGGGCAAATGCACCACACACCACCTGTTAATGAGCAAGAACTGATTTGGGTGGCAGAGCAGAGAGTGGTAGAATGCGCGGCAGTTGATCTTGTAGTATCAAGGAGAGATATGGAGCAGCAGCTCAAGCATGTAATGAGCTGTAATCCTCCGAGGTTCGATGGGATTGGAACGCCAACTCAAGCTGAGGATTGGATCTCTACAATAAAGAGAGTCTTGACGGCCACAGAAACTATAGAGTGGTAGAAGACCACCATAGCCACCTTCCTTTTTGCTGGTGAGGCGAGGCTGCGGTGGGATGAGTTGGAGGTTCATCTCTTAGTGGGAAGGCAACTTGCGGATGTGCCTATGGAGTAATTCTCAAGGTTGTTCTTGGCCATATTTCTACCCTCTGCTCAGAAGCTTGAGATGGAGAATGAGTACCTTAGTTTGACTCAGGGAGGCAGAAGCGTGGATGAGTATCTCCACGAGTTCATGCGGTTGGGTCGTTATGCTGGTGCTATGTTTACTGAAGAGGAGCGGAAGACCAACAGATTTTATGAGGGTCTACGTGGCGACCTACAACTACTCCTTGCTGGGCCTAATACGCAGGACTTCCTAGCCTTGGTCAATTCAGCCTGGTCGCTGTAAAAGGTCGTGAAGAAAGTGCAAGAGAAGAAGGACCCAGGGGAAAAGAAGTTAGAGTTCAAAGTGTCAAATTCAAAGTCGGGTTTCCGCAGATGGAACAAGAAATTGAAGACTTCGAGCTCAGCCCCTTCGTCTGGTACGACGGGGGCACCCACAAGTCGAGTCCCAGGAGCTTGCCACAACTGTGGAAAGATGGGGCATTTTGCTCGTGAATGTTGGAGCGGACGTGCAAACTCCGAGAGGAAGCCTGGAGCATCTTATGAAGAGAAAGGGAAGGCAGTGGAGTCAACCGCGTCCTACCTATAAAAGCCGACAAGACCCAGAGAACTCTGGACTTCCGCTACCGTAGACAGCACAGGCCACTCTCGTATAACAACAATCTTCGTCGGATCCACTGCAATTCCCTCTCCACTATGTAACGCCCGGAAAGTTGTTATCGAGCTGGTCACGTACTAAGGAGTTTTTGGTGCCTGTATAGGGGTACACGGCCTAGGACACAGGCGTGTCCATGGCCGTGTCGTTCTCTGTGTTGACCGGCTGTGTCGAGAAAAGGACATGGCAGGAAACACGGCTTTGAGCAGTCATGACACGGGTTTGTCAAGGGTGACACGGGCATGTTCATACCCGTGTCCCCACCCGTGTTCACAAAGGGCCGTGATGGTTGGCGTGGCGGTTACTTGTAAAATTCCCCTAGGCTACGGGCGTGTCGGAAACTGATACGGGCATGTCAGGTTGAGACACGGGTGTGTCTTGACCCATGTCCTCTTCTGTGCTCGACGATCGTGTCTGGATCGAGGCACACCACCAGGGATATGGCCATGTGCAAGGCCGTGTTCGGCCTAGGTTTGAGGATGTTTGGGCAGATCTGAGTCGTTCTCTTTCTTTAATTAAGATCTGACGGCCTAGATGTGTTCCTGCTTTGTTAAGGCCTGTAATTGAGGTTTAATTCCTCATTTTCTCTTTAACATTCTCTTCCTAAGGAGTTAGAGAGAGGAGAGAGCAAGGAGGAAGGAGGAGGAGGATTCCTATCGCCGGAGGAGCATCGGAGCACTGATTCGAGAACTGAGACCAGATCCTTGGAGAAAATTCCATTGCGAAGCCTTCTATCTGTATAGATTTCCATGGCGCAAAATCATACTACAAGGGTAATGATTCTCTACTTGAGCATGTGAATCTCTCTTTCTTTTGCATAAGGAAACCCGCTACCGCGTGTGTGCGGTGAGTGTACGGTGATCCTTGGGGTAGACATGAATAGTCCCCCTTATGTTGCATATAGAGTCTGAAACCGAAGTACGAACATAGGCATTGTGTGTGAAGCCTACCAGGACGTGTTGGTCTGGATCAGTGATGTAGCATTTTGTATGGTTTGCAGGAGAAGACTTCGTGCTTTGTGTTTTTTTTTCGGGTTTCTACACGGAAGATTGCAACAAGGATCCTTGGGGATTAACTGCAAGGCGCACCCGAAAAACTGAGCGGAAACATAGTTCTGCTAACTTGGCGGCTGGGGAGCCATCCTTGAACATAACTGGGTTATGTGATATTTGGATATGTTTTTGGGATCCAAGAGAAGCTTGGCCCATGCATACGTCTTAAAGTGACTAGGCGGTGTGAGCAACAGGCAAGTGGAATCGGACCTGGACTATATGGTTCAGTGCTAGAGACCCATAGAGGGAATGGCCGTTGGCATCGTCGGGAGCCTTAGGCAGTGGTCAGAAAGGCTAAAATGCTCACGATGTTGCCATCCCGAGGATGGTGGTGAAGCCACGGAATTGACCAGATTCACCGAAAATGTGCCCTGAGTGCACGGGGTGTTTAGCCGTGCGAGCCTACACCTGTGGCGAAGTATGTTTGTACTTTATTGTTTAGCTGGGCTAATGAAATGCAGGGAAGGAGCACTGTCATCCCGAGTAAGGGGTGAGGTCGTTATAATTTGGTCGGCTTTGGCTGACTGTTACTTTGTTTGCCACTGTGTGGTGGAATGTTGATTGAATATGCTGCGGAGCCAAGTACCAAATAGCGAGCAGAAGCCCATGTTGTCGAGCTGGCCCTTGAAGGCCAAAACGAATAGTTGTTTTTACTTTATCATGTGTGGCCGGCCTGCGAGCCGATGTATGTAAAACATTACTTTGTTAAGTGAACTCTTGTAAGATCATAAGGCCAAGTACTTTCAGTGTTTTTGTTATTTCATTCCTATGGAAGTTTGTGGACATTCATGATAGTTGTTATTCAATTATGGGTTCTTTCCAACTGTTTAAAAGCTTGCGCTAGAATGCTCTGTGCTAGGGCGAGTAGTTGTAATTGGATATTTGATATTCTTATATAACCCTTCCGACTGTCCGTGGTATATGGCGTCGGGTTGCACCTGGACCTTCTGTTATATGTCATACGACCGATGGGGGTGTTACAATTTGGTATCAAAATTCTGATTTCGGTCAACTTAAATGAATTTGTGGACAAATTCTTTTTAAGGGGTGGTGAGCACGTGTGTGCGTCATCGTTATAACATCTAAAAGAACCCACGAATGTCCACTTAGGAATGAAAATACACTTGTTTTGAGGAATCTGAGTGTTCCAATGATCGCTTTTCGCAATCAGTTTGTCGTCTAATCAAGGGTTTTTTCTATTATAGGCAGCTAGGAGTGGTGCTGGGCAATCGGAACGCCCGCAATCGGCGGAAAGTAGAGCACCGAGGGACGTGCATACAACACCTCATTCAGCAGAAACCATCAGATTGGTGGCTGAAGCGGTCTTTGCTATGATAAATGCCCAACCTGCAGGGCAAATGCACCACGCACCACCTGTTACTGAGCAAGAACCGATTTGGGTGGCAGGGCTGAGAGTGGTAGAACGCGTGGCAGTTAAACATGTAGCACCAAGGAGATCTACAGAGAAGCAGCTCAAGCATGTAATGAGCTTTAATCTTCCGAGGTTCGACGGGATTGGAATGCCAACTCAAGCTGAGGATTAGCTCTCTACGATAAAGAGAGTCTTCATGGCCACAGAAACTATAGAGTGGCAGAAGACCACCATAGCCACCTTGCTTTTGGCTGGTGAGGCGAGGCTGTGGTGGGACGAGTTGGAGGTTCATCTCTTAGTGTGAAGGCAACTTGCGGATGTGCCTATCAAGGAAATCTCAAGGTTGTTCTTTGCTAGATTTCTACCCTCTGATCAGAAGCTTGAGATGGAGAATCAGTACCTTAGTTTGACTCAGGGAGGCAGAAGCGTGGATGAGTATCTCCACGAGTTCATGCGGTTGGGTCATTATGCTGGTGCTATGTTTAGTGAAGAGGAGCAGAAGACCAACCGATTTTATGAGTGTCTACGTGGCGACCTACAGCTACTCCTTGTTGGGCCTAAGGCGTAGGGCTTCCTAGCCTTGGTCAATTCGGCCCGGTCGCTGGAAAAGGTCATGAAGAAAGTGCAAGAGAAGAGGGACCCAGGGAAACAGAAGTCAGAGTTCAAAGTGCCAAATTCAAAGTCGGGCTTCCGCAGATGGAACAAGAAACCGAAGACTTTGAGCTCAGCCCCTTCGTCTGGTGTGACGGGGGCAATCACAAGTCGAGTCTCAAGAGCTTGCTACAACTGTGGAAAGATGGGGCATTTTGCTCGTGAATGTTGGAGCGGACCTGCAAAGTCCGAGAGGAAACCTGGAGCATCTTATGAAGAGAAATGGAAGGCAGTGGAGTCAACCGCGTCCCACCATGCTCCAGCCCAGCCTAGAGTTTATAACCTTGGTCTGCAAGAGGCCATAAAACAAGCTGACGTGGTGACAGTATGAGTTAAATTATAGCAGTTTAACTTTATGTAGTTGTTACCTTTTTATATATTAGCTTATATATGTTGGTGCTAGGCTTCATGTTGATTTTTGATTGTCCGGCGAGAGCCCTGTTTGATACGGGAGCTTCGCATTCCTTATTCTCCGAAAGATTCGTATCGCGCATCGGAGTCCCTTTCTCGATGGAAAAAGACAAGTTGGATGTGTTGTTACCCAATGGGTGCTCAATGCGCGCGGATTGAGTCTGTGTGGTTAAGATTCGGATTGGGGACTAGGAGTTTGATTTGCAAGCGTCGGTACTGCCATTAGCGGAGTTCGACGTAATCTTTGGTATGGACTGTCTCTCGGAGCAGCGAGCATGCATTGATTGCAACCGAAAGGAGGTTAAGTTGGGACTGAATACTGATCGGGAGACTACGTTTGCGAGAATGAAGGGGTTGGGTAAGATTTTGATGTCGGCCCTTCAGGTGATCAAGGCAGTTCAGTCTGGGGCAGAGCTGTTTGATACATTAGTGCAGGCTTCAACGCCTAAGCCGAGTCTGGGCAGTATTCCAGTTGTGTCTGAGTATCCTGATGTGTTTCCAGATGATCTCCCAGCAGCCCCTCCTTAGTGAGAGATTGATTTTACTATTGAGCTGGTGCCAGGTGACAAACCGGTGTCACGCTCTTCGTATCGGATAGCACCAAGAGAGATGACGGAGTTGAAGGTGCAACTGCAAGAGTTGTTGGAGCAAGGGTATGTGCTTCCAAGTTTGTCACCTTGGAGCGCACCGGTCCTTTTCGTTAAGAAGAAGGATGGGAGCTTGCAACTCTGTGTCGACTATCGGGAGCTGAACAAGCTTACAGAAAAGAATAAGTATCTGATCCCAAGGATTGACGATCTATTTGATCAGTTAGTTGGGTCAACGGTATATTCAAAGTTAGATCTGAAATCCGGCTACTACCAATTAAGGATAAGGGAAAGAGACATCCCAAAGATGGCGATCTGCATGCGGTTTGGGCATTTCGAGTTCACGGTCATGCCATTTGTGTTGACCAATGTGCCATCCGTGTTTATGGATCTGATGAACATGACATTCAGAGAGTACTTGGATCGTTTCATAATAGTATTTATCGACGATATCTTGGTGTACTCGCAGTGTGAGGATGATCACTACAAGCATCTTCATATGGTGTTGGAGACGTTGAGAAGAAATCAGTTGTATGATAAGTTCTCCAAGTCTGAGTTTTGGTTATCCTCGGTAGCGTTCCTCGGTCATGTTGTTAGCGAAGATGGGATGGCGGTGGATCCGGCGAAGATAGTGGCGATACGGGAGTGGCCTGTATTAACTATAGTGGCAGAAGTCCGGAACTTTCTGGGGCTTGCCGGCTACTACAGGAGCTTCGTAGAGAACTTCTCGCGGATAGTGCTACCACTCACGACGTTGATAAGGAAGGATCAAAAGTTTGTGTGGTCACTAGAGTGCGAGCAGGCTTTTGAAGAGTTGAAGAGGCAGTTGACCATGGGTCCTATTTTATGTTCGCCGAGTGGGACCAAAGGGTTTGAAATCTATAGTGATGCTTCGGGCAGCGGTTTGGGATGTGTTCTGCTACAGCATGGGAGTGTGATAGCCTATGGTTCACGACAATTGAAGGTTCACGAGCGGAATTATCCGGTCCATGACTTAGAGTTAGCAGTCGTGATATTTGCTCTAAAGCTATGGAGGAACTATCTATAAGGTGTGAAGGTCGATATCTACACCGATCATAAGAGCCTGAAGTACCTGTTAGATCAGAAGGACTTGAACATGAGGTAGCGGAGGTGGATGGAATTCCTGGGGGACTACACCTTCGAGATACATTATGTGTCTGGGAAAGGAAATGCAGTGGCAGATGCATTGAGTCACAGGGCTCCTGCGCAAGCCAGCTGGTTGTCGGTACATGATGAGAGTTTGGTCCGTGATTTGGAGGCATTAGAGATATCTTGCGTCGACAAGCAGGCTAGTGTCGAGGCAAAATTGTATTCGATAGAGGTGCAGTATGACCTAGCTGATAGAGTTCGGCAAGCTTTGGTTCAGGTTAGCAGCATGAAGCAGATCTTAGATGAATCTTTGGATGGGTCAAATTCCCAATTTGCTGTTGAGGACGGACTGTTATGGAGGGACGGTCGCCTATGCGTTCCTAGTGCGGATAGTCTTTGGGAGGAGTTGATGTATGATGCTCATCATACCAAGTACTTAATCCACCCAGGGAGCACGAAGATGTATAAGGACATGAAGAAGTTGTTTTGGTTGTCAGAATTAAAGAAGGATGTAGCACTTTATGTGGTCAAGTGCTAAATTTGTGCCTTGGTGAAGGCGGAGTGCCAGAAGCCCGGAGGTTTCTTGAAGTCCTTGTCTATCCCAGAGTGGAAATTCGATGACATTTCTATGGATTTTGTGCATGGATTGCCAAAGTCGCAGAGGGGAAACGATGCCATTTGGGTGGTCGTAGATAGATTTACAAAGGTGTCACATTTCATCCGGAACAGGAAGGAAGATCTAGTGGAAAGGTTAGCCAAACTCTATGTAGATAATATTGTACGATTGCATGGTGTGCCCTGCAGTATTGTTAGTGACCGAGATGGACGCTTCATGTCGAAGGACTGGAGGCTGGTGAATAGTCATTTAGTAACCGACACCGGATCTGCGGAGGAAATTCCATTGCGAAGCCTTCTATCTGTATAGATTTCCATGGCGCAAAAGTGTACTACAAGGGTAACGATTCTCTACTTGAGCATGTGAAGCTCTCTTTCTTTTGCATAAGGAAACCCGCTCCTGCATGTGTGCGGTGAGTGTGCGGTGATGTAATACCCTGAAACTCAAAAGAGTGACGGGAGGCGTTTTGGGCCAAATTTGGAATTTTGCAGGGGCACACGGCCTGGGACACGGGCATGTCCCACGGCGTGTCATGTTTGGGTCGATGATTTGGCCGAGAGTTCGATTCAAGCAAACTATTGCTAGTCCTTAAGACCAGTACTTGTGTATTTGTACGTTAATTCTTGTTGGCTTTGTAGTGGACATTCATGCTAGTAGCAGGGTTCTTTTATTTGCAACTATTAAAATTGCTTCCTCTAGAATGACTCTGTGTATGATGTTGCATATTAGTTGGATGGTTTCCATTGAGTAACCACCCGGTCTGTCTGTGGTATATGGTGTTGGGCCCCGGCCGGACCTACTGCTATATGCTATACGACGGATAGGGGGTGTTACAGGTGATCCTTGGGGTAGACGTAAATAGTCCCCCTTGTGTTGCATATAGAGTCCGGAACCAAAGTATGGACATAGGCATTATGTGTGAAGCCTACCCGGACGTGTTGGTCTGGATCGATGATGTTGCATTTTGTATGGTTTGCCGGAGAAGACTCCGTGCTTTGTGTTTATTTTTTGGGTTTCTACACGGTAGATTGCAACAGGGATCCTTGGAGATTAACTCCAAGGTGCACCCGAAAAACTGAGCAGAAACGTAGTTCTGCTGACTTGGCGGCCGGGGAGCTGGCCGCGAGAAGCTTGGCCCGCGCGTACGTCTTAAAGTGACTACGCGGTGTGAGCAACGGGCAAGTGGAATCGGACCTGGGCTATATAGTTTAGTGCTAGAGACCCATAGAGGGACTGGAAGTTGGCATAGTCGGGAGCCTTAGGCAGTGGTCAGAAAGGCTAAAATGCTCACGATGTTGCCATCCCGGGTATGGTGGTGAAGCCACGGAATTGACCAGATTCGCCAAAAATGTGCCCTGAGTGCATGGGGTGTTTCGCCGTGCGAGCCTACACCTGTGGCGAAGTATGTTTGTACTTTATTATTTAGCTGGGCTAATAAAATGCAGGGAAGGAGCACCGTCATCCCGAGTAAGGGGCGGGGTCATTATAATTTGGTCGGCTTTGGCTGACTGTTACTTTGTTTGCCACCGTGCGGTGGAATGTTGCTTGCAGGTGCTGCGTAGCCAAGTACCAAATAGCGGACATAAGCCCATGTTGCTGAGCTGCCCCTCGAAGGCCAAAACGAATAGTTGTTTTTACTTTGTCATGTGTGGCCGGCCTGCGAGCCGATGTATGTAAAACATTACTTTGTTAAGTGAACTCTTGTTAGTCCATAAGGCCAAGTACTTTCGGTGTATTTGTTATTTCATTCCTATGGAAGTTTGTCGACATTCATGATAGTTATTATTCAATTATGAGTTCTTTCCAACTGTTTAAAAGCTTCCGCTAGAATGCTCTGTGCTAGGGCGAGTAGTCATATTTGGATATTTAATATTATTATATAACTCTTCTGACTTTCCGTGGTATGTGGCATCGGGTTCCAGCTAGATCTTCTGTTATGTTGGATCCCTAGTTTGTATTTGGGCTAGGTTCACTGAGTTAGGATGTCTTTGACCCACCTTGTATAGTCAGGGTCATTGGTTGTGTCCTAGAGTCTAGGGTTTGACCTTAGAACATCATCTTGTGGACCAGCCTTCCTCCAGACTGCCAGAGAAACACAAGACTTAGAGATATATTCAGCTCAAGAAAATGTGTTCGACGTTCGTCGACCTCAGCTCTATGAACTATATTCCTTGGTCGATGATTTCTGGTCTACTATTTGAACTCTTCTCAGCCAGAAACTTCTCAGATTCTAAGTCCACAATCATTCTTCGGTCGACAAATTTGGATCTCTGTTCGACGAATGATGATTGTCAGTTCAATGAAGATTGTAGCAGAATTGACAAGTTTCCCTTGAAGACTAATTGCTATTGTCTGGTCGACGAACTCATCAGCTCAGCTCGACGAACTGTGAACTCAGCTCGACGATTTCTGTTCTTCATTCAACGATTCCAGACTTGGTCTTCTCCAGTTTTCCGTCCCTCTTTCTTGGCGATGATTCCTGAGTAATTAATGCTCAACCTTCTCAGAATGTTACCGTTAGAACGAGCATTGATCATGGATTATTACATGCCGTTTTTCCATGGGATAGTTGGGAAATTCATTCATTGTCGCTTCCTTCCCAGGCCGACTGCATTTACTGCTCAAGGATTCTAATTTCGAATGTTTTTTCAGTCAGTTTAAGAAAAGAAAAGATCAAGTAGTCCTGCTGACATAGATCACATTCAAGAAGCATACGATATACAAAAAAAGTAGATTGTAGGCAGACTAGAAAGAAGTCTTACAAAAATCTAAAGTTTCACACACTGCAATCAGCCTAGGCCAGAGAACATCATCATCAAGAAGAAGATGAACATGCAATCTCTATCAAAAGTCTTCTTCTTTCAACTCTACAGGACAACTTCAGAAGGACAACAATAACTCTATCTGTCGAGGAAGTTCCTGAAGCAATCTCTGGTCAAGGAAATCAAGTTTTTGAAGACCTGTCACCCTGAAGCAGAGCTCCAGATTTCCTGATCCATTCAAGATCTTAGGGGGAGCAATCTGCTGAAATCAATCCACTAGTCTTCTCAGTTGTTATTGAGAAAGAGAAGACACCATCACCTTTTTCCATCCTCTATACAGGGTTTTAAGTCCCTTCAAAATTATTCCTGGTTGCAAGTCTCCTACCAAAAGACTTGAGGTTTTGGTTTTTGAGCACCTGATCAAAAGCTTATTGGTGTCAGGCACCTGATCAAAAATCTGAGTGGATTTCTACCAGGGTGGTAGAAGAGTGGATGTACCCAGGTTGGGGAACCACTATAATTTCTTGTGTCGTCTGGTTGCCCTTTTTCTTTTGTTTTTGGTTGTGTTCTGTGATTTGTTAAGTTGTTGTGTTTATTACTTCGTTTGCTAACCTGTTCATCTAGGATTATAGCAAAAGTTGTAAAGATTTTATAAGACACCACAATACTCTATTCACCCCCCCCCCTCTAGAGTATTTCAGATATAACCTTCACTTTCAATTGGTATCAAAGCGAGGTTGTTTATTGTTGGTTGCATAGGGTAACACCTGAACCATAAAGATCCCTCTTGTTAGATATGATTGTTTTATTTCCGTTATTAGATTTATTTCTTCACATAATGGCTGAAAACAAAGATTATACAAGCATCAGACCTCCAGTATGCAATCTTAACAAATTTGCCATCTGGAAGGCAAGAATCAAATTGTATATGAACTCTATTGATGAAGATATCTACAATTCTATTTTGACAGGTCCCCCCCAAGTCTTCACATTTTCTGCAACATCTTCAAGCACAATAGCAGCGCCACGACCTGAGTGGACTGAAGCCCAAAGGAAAGCCAAAATTGCAGATGCAAAAGCAATGAACATCTTGGCACAGACTTTGTCAGATGATATATTTCAGAAGGTGGCTAAGTGCAACTCAGCCAAGGCCATTTGGGACTCCCTCAATCAAATGGTAGCTGGTTCAGCTGATGAAAGGAAAGACATGAGATCAAATCTCATATCCCTGTATGAGAATTTTAAGAAGGATGAAACTAAATCAGTTGCTGAAATGTACAATAGGTTGAGCTCAATCATCAATGAGCTTAAAACCTTGGATAAAGATATCACCCTTATAGAGGTGAATGATAAAATCTTGATATGCTTCCCTAGCTCTTGGGACTCAAGAATCTAGCCTATCAAAGAAACTAGAAGCCTAAATGATATATCAACTGAATCTCTGCTAGACAAACTAAAATCTTATGAGCAGTTGATTAAATCAAGAGAAGTAGCTGAACAAAAATCAACAACTCCAGTGAGAAAAGATCGTAGTATAGCTTTCAAGGCATCAGAGGAAAGTGAGACCTCAACATCCAATGAAGAACTAATGAGCCTCTTTGCAAAAAGATTTTATAAGATGGCTAGAAAGGACTTCAGAAGAAAATCATCCAGGCAGGATGATAAGCCCAAATATGACAAGAAACCAACCAAGGAGGTTGTGTGCTTTGGATGTAGAAAGCCTGGACATTACATCTCTGAATGTCCAGAAAGCCAGAAGAAGGAGAAAAGAAGAGAAAAAGACTCCATGAGAAAACACAGCAGTAGACTCTCCTCCAGCAAGTACAAAAAGAGAGACAAAGGCTTTGTTGCTGAATCATGGAGTGATACTGAAGAAGAATCATCCTCCTCCAGCTCAAGTGAAGAAGAGGAAGAAGCAAGAAACAAGGAGGTTTGCCTTATGGCAATTGATGCCTCCAGGAGCAGTTCAGGATCAGAAAGTGAATCTGAAGATAAGGCAGCCTCAAAGTCAGAGACAGATCAGGTTCTTTCAAGTTTTTATTATAATTCTGATTCATTTAAAATTGAATTCAAGGCTATGTGTTTAGATTTAATTAGTTCAGAGAAAGAAATAAAACCCTTAGAGAAAAACTAGGAAACCTTGAATCTGTTAACTCAGAAGATCTTAAACTTAAAGATCAACTAAATTCAGCAAATGAGCAGATAATTAAATTAAAATCTGATTTATGTGAGGCTAAACAACTTGAGAAATCTCTCAATGGAAGAAGTCTCAAGCTGATGGACATAATAGCACAGTAAATGTCAGATTAAATGGCAAGCTGGGCTTGGGTGCATCATCAGGTTTGCCCCCCATAATTAAGAAAAATATCCTTGCAACACCCATTAAATTTGTTTATGCCAAGGGAAAAGAGAAGATAATAAACAAACCAATGTTTAAAAACAATCCAAAACCCATAGACAAGAGCAATGAAAATCAGAAAACAGCTAATAAAAACAAGGTTCAGCAGCATTCGTTGAACTCAGATCGACGAAATGTGGCCCATTCGTCGAACCTAGATCGACGAACGCTGAACGCAAACTTCAGTAATAACGATTCGTCTAACTGCGATCGACGAACTTTGTATGGTTCGTCGAGCAGAGGTCGACGAACATGGGCCACAGAAAATGATTATTTTCATTCTCTGAGCAGAGATCGACGATCTCAGCCCTATTCGTCGAACTCTGGTCGACGAACTTACAAAAACTCGTCGAACCCAGAAGGACCAAACATAAATCATTTCTCTTATAGAAATTCTAAGCCAGCTAATAAACCATTCACTCCAGTAGCTGATTGGGTTATTCCCCCTAGGAGATATCACCCCTTAGGTTATAAATCTCAACCTACTTTGTCAGTTATATCCAGCTTTTCATTTCAACAAAATAAAGGACCCAAGGTAACCTGGGTCAAGAAGAATTAATTTTTGTTTTTCATTACAGGTGAAGAGCTGTCCAAGGGTGAGTTAGACCTGGTACTTGGACAGTGGTTGCTCCAAGCATATGACAGGCAACAAGGACAATCTATCTAATTACAAGTCCAAGTTAGGACCAAAGGTGATCTTTGGTGATTCAAATAGTGGCCAGTCTGAAGGATATGGAGCAGTAAAGATTGGAATAGTGGACTTCAAGAGAGTAACATATGTAAGAGGACTCAAACATAACCTAATATTCATAAGCCAATTATGTGATGAAGGTTATCAGGTACACTTTAACTCTACCTCATATTCTATTATTAATAATGAAAACAAAACTGTTTTAATTGGAACTAGACAAGGTAACATATATCTAGTAGATTTTATTTCTGCCAAAACTGATGTTTGTTTACTCAATATCACTAGTAACCAAAATGAGTTATGGTATAAAAGATTAGGTCATGTAAACTTTAAAAATATAGCTAGGTTACCTAAAGACAACCTTGTTAGAGGCTTACCTTCTGGTCCCTACAAGAAGGAAAACTTATGCAGGGCTTGTCAATTAGGCAAGCAAACTAAAACTAGTTTCAAATCTATTAATAAGAGTGATTCACCTAGGATTTTGTATTTGCTTCATGTGGACCTATTTGGACCCATTGCAGTACAAAGCCTAGGAGGAAAGTCTTACACTTTAGTAATTGTTGATGACTTCTCCAGATTTAGTTGGGTGGCCTTTCTGAGAACTAAGTCAGATACATTCAAGGTTCTTACAGATTTTCTCAGGACCATACAGATTGAGTTCTCTACTCATGTTGCATTGATCAGAAGTGATCATGACACAGAGTTTGAGTCTCTTCTTTTGCATGAGTTCTGTGAGAAGTAAGGTATCAGGTAGTGATTCTCAGCCCCTAGAACTCCCCAACAAAATGGAGTAGCTGGAAGGAAAAATAGGACACTCATTGAAGCTGCAAGTACATTATTGACAGATGGTTACATGCCTCTATCCTTTTGGGCAGAAGCTGTAAACACTGCTAACTATGTCCTGAATAAAAGCCTCATACATAAGCTAAAACATAAGACCTCCTATGAATTGCTTAAAGGAAAGAAACCTAAAATCACATATTTTAAAGTTTTTGGTTATATATGTTATATTCACACAATCAACAAAAGATACATTAGAAAGTTTGAGGCTAAGGCTGAAGAAGGGATTTTTCTAGGATACTCCCAAGTAAGCAATGTAACGTTTCGAAAATTGTATTTGAGTCGGTCGCGTAAAAAGGGATTTTTGGTACCTGCATAGGGGTACACGGCCTAGGACACAGGCGTGTCAAAGGCCGTGTCTGGCTGGTGTTTTTGGCCATTTTCATCCCGAGAAGGACACGGCTAGGAACACGGTTTGATGACATGGGCGTGTCATTTAACACGGGCGTGTGCCTACCCGTTTCAGTACCCGTGTTCAGTTAGGTCGTGTCGGTTGCCGTGGTGGTTATACGTGACACGCCCCCGGTCATGGGCGTGTCGAGAGACCCAACACAGGCGTGTCGAGTGAGACACGGGCGTTTCTGAGCCCGTGTGTCGTTGCTTAGCTCGACGATCGTGCCTAGATCGAGGCACATGGCCTGGGACACGGCCGTGTGCCAAGCTGTGTTCGGCCCAGGTCTGGAGATTTTTGAGCGGATCTGAGCCGTTCGTTTTCTTTAAATAAGATCCAACAGCCCAGATGATTTCCTGCTCTGTTAAGGCTGGGAATAGGGGAGTTAATCCTTCATTTCTCTCCAAGGCTTTCTCTTTCCAAGGTGTTAGAGAGAGGAGGAAGAAGAAGGAGGATTTCGGCCGCCGGCAGAGCATCAGAGCACCGTTTTGAGATCTGAGAGCGGATCCGTGGAGGGAAGTTCGTTGTAAAGAGTTCTGTCCGTGTAGTTTTTCCATGGCTCCAAAGCGGACTACAAGGGTAACATTTCTCAACTTGAGCGTGTGAAGCTCTTTCTTTCTGCATAGGGAATCCCGCTCCCGCGAGTGTGCGGTGAGTGCATGGTGTTCCTTGGGGTTGATATGTATAGTCCCCCTTGTGTTGCATATAGAGTCCGGAATCGCAAGTATGGGCATAGACATTGTGTGTGAAGCCTACCCGGACGTGTATCGTCTGGATCGGTGATGTTGCATTTTATATGTTTTACCGGAGAAGACTCCGTGTTTTGGGTTTTCGGGTTTCTACGTGGTAGATTGCAGCAGGGATCCTTGGAGGTTAGCTCCAAGGCGCACCCGGAAAACTGAGCGAGAGACCCGAAGACGGGGACTGGCCGTTGGCATAGCCGAGAGCCTTAGACGGTGGTCAGAAAGGCTAAATGCTCACATGGTTGCCATATTTGGGATGGTGGTGAAGACGCTGAATTGTCAGGATTCACCGTTAATGTGCCTTGAGTGCACGGGGTGTTTTGGCCGTGCGAGCCTACACCTGTGGCATAGTATAATTGCCCTTAATTGTTTTATTGGGCTAATGACATGCAGGGAATGAGCACCGCCGTCCCGAGTAAGGGGCGGGGTCGTTATAATTTGGTCGGCTTTTGGCTGACTGTTGCTTTGTTTGCCACCGTGCGGTGGAATGTTGCTTGCAGGTGCTGCGGAGCCGAGTACCAAATAGCGGGCTGGAGCCCATGTTGCTGCGCTAGCCCTAGAAGGCCGTAAAGAATAGTTGTTTTTATTTTTGTCATGTATGGCCATCCTGCGTGCCGATGTATGGAAAATACTATTATTTAAGTGAACCTCTGTAAGGCCATATGGCCAAGTTTCTTTCTGTGTATTATTATTTCATTCCTGTGGTTATGGTCGTGGACATTCATATTTATTGGATTTAAGTTTTGGGTTCTTTTAACCTTTAAAATCTTCCACTAGAATGCTCTGTGTAGGACAAGTAGTCTTAATTGGATAGTTTGAATATTCTTATGTAACCCTTCCGACTGTCTGTGGTATATGGCGTCGGGTTCCAGCTGGACCTTCTGTTATATGCCATGTGATGGATGTGGGTGTTGCAATTTGGTATCAGAGGTCTGGTTACGGTCAGACTTAAAGGAATTCATGGGCGAATTCTTTTAAGGGTTGGTGAGCACATGTGTGCGTCATCGTTATAACATCAAAAAGAACCCATGAATGTCCACTTAGGATTGAAAAATACACTTGTTTTGTGAAATCTGAGTGTTCCAATGATTGCTTTTAGCCATTTGTTTGTCGTCTAATTATGTGTCTTTGCTATTGTAGGCAGCTAGGAGCGGTGCTGGTCAATCAGAGCGTCCGCAATCAGCAGAAAGTAGTGCACCAAGGGACGTGCCTACAACACCTCCTTCAGCGGAAACCATCAGGATGGTGGCTGAAGCCGTATTCGCAATGATAAATGCCCAACCTGCAGGGCAAATGCATCGCACACCTCCTGCGAATAAGCAAGAACCGGTTAGGGTGGCAGAGCCGAGAGTGGTGGAGCGCGCAGCAGTTGATCTAGTAGAGCCGAGGAGTGCTACGGAGAAGCAGCTAAAGCATGTAATGGGCTTTAATCCTCCGAGGTTCGATGGGTTGGAACGCCAGCTCAAGCTGAGGACTGGCTCTCTTCGATAAAGAGGGTCTTGACGGCCATGTTAACTGTGGAGTGGCAGAAGGCCACCATAGCAACTTTTCTTTTGGAGGGTGAAGCGAGGTTGTGGTGGGATGAGTTAGAGTTTCATCTCTTAGTGGGTAGGCAGCTTGCGGATGTGCCTATGGAGGAATTTTCAAGACTATTCTTAGCCAGATTTGTACCCTCTGCTCAGAAGTTGGAGATGGAGAATCAATTTCTTGGGTTGACTCGGGGATCTAGAAGCATAGACGAGTATCTACATGAGTTCACATGGTTGGGTCGGTATACTGGTGCTACGTTTATGGAAGAAGAGAGGATGACCAACCGATTCTATGAGGGTCTATGCGTCGATCTACAGCTACTACTTGCTGGGCCTAAGGCGCAGGGCTTCCTAGCCTTGGTCAATTCGGACCGATCGTTGGAGAAGGTTGTTAAGAAGGTTCAAGAGAAGAAGGACCCAGGAGAAAGGAAGTTTGAGTTCAAGGTGCCAAATGCCAAGTCAAGTTTCTGCAGGTGGAACAAGAAGCAGAAGACTTTGAACTCAGCCCCTTCGTCTGGTGCGTCGGGGGCAACTACAAGTCGAGTCCCAGGATCTTGCTACAACTGCGGGAAGACGGGGCATTTTGCTCGTGAGTGTTTGAGCGGACGTGCAAAGTCTGAGAGGAAGCCTAGAGCGACATATGAGGAGAAAGAGAAGGCGGTGGAGTCAACCGCGTCCCATCATGCTCCAACCCAGCATAGAGTCTACAACCTTGGTCTGCAAGAGGCCATAAAACAAACTGACATGGTGACATGTATGAGTTAATTTACAGCAGATTAACTTTATGTAGTTGTTACCCCTTTTGTTTGTTAGCTTATTATTGTTGATGCTAGGATTTGTGTTGATCTTTGAGTTTCCGGCGAGAGCCCTGTTTGATACGGGAGCATCACATTCCTTCTTGTCCGAAAAATTCATATCGCGCATCAGAGTTCCGTCCTCGATGATAGAAAATAAGTTGGATGTGTTGTTACACAATGGGTGATCAATGCGTGCGGATAGGATCTGCGTAGTGAAGATTCAGATTGGAGACCAGGATTTTGATTTGCGAGCGTCGCTTTTGCCGTTAGCGGAGTACGACGTAATCTTCGGTATGGATTGGCTCTCGGAGCAGGGTGCATGCATTGATTACAACCGTAAGGAATTTAAGTTGGGTCTGAACACTGATCGGGAGACTACTTTTGCGGGCATGAAGGGGTCGAGTAAGATTTTGATGTCAGCCCTTCAGGTGATCAAGGCAGTTCAGTCTGGGGCAGAGCTGTTTGTCATATTAGTGCAGATTTCGACGCCTAAGCCAAGTTTGGATAGCATCCCAGTTGTGTCTGAGTATCCCGATGTGTTCCTTGATGATCTCCCAGGAGCCCCTCCTTAGCGGGAGATTGATTTTACCAATAAGCTGGTACCGGGTGCCAAACCGGTGTCACCCTCTCCATATCGGATAGCACCGAGAGAGATGGCAGAGTTGAAGGTGCAACTGCAAGAGTTGCTAGAGCAAGGTTATGTGCGTCCAAGTTCGTCACCTTGGAGCGCACCAGTTCTCTTTATTAAAAAGAAAGATGGGAGCTTACGGCTTTGTATCGACTACCGGGAATTGAACAAGCTTACGGAAAAGAATAAATATCTGATTCCGAGGATTGATGATCTATTTGATCTGTTGGTTGGGTCAACGGTATATTCGAAGCTAGATCTGAAGTCCAGTTATTACCAGTTGAGGATAAGAGAGAGTGATATCCCAAAGATAGCATTCAGTACGTGGTTTGGGAATTACGAGTTCACGGTCATGCCATTTGGTTTGACGAATGCGCCATCCGTTTTTATGGATCTGATGAACAGGACGTTCAGAGAGTACTTGGATTGTTTCATGATAGTATTTATCGATGATATCCTGGTGTACTCGAAGTGCGAGGAGGATCACTACAATCATTTACACATGGTGTTGGAAACGTTAAGGAGGAATCAGTTGTATGCTAAGTTCTCCAAGTGTGAATTTTGGTTATCCTCGATAGCGTTCCTTGGTCATGTTGTCAGTGGAGAAGGGATAGCGGTGGATCCGACGAAGATAGTGGTGATACGAGAGTGGCCTGCTTTGACTACAGTGGCAGAGGTCCAGAGTTTTCTGGGGCTTGCTGGCTGCTACAGGCTCTTTGTAAGGAACTTCTCGCGGATAGCGCTACCACTCACGATGTTGACTAGGAAGGATCAGAAGTTTGTGTGGTCGCCGGATTTCGAACAGGCTTTTGAAGAGTTGAAGAGGCGGTTGACCACGACGCCTATTTTATGTTCGCCAGTTGGAACCAAAGGGTTCGAGATCTATAATGATGCTTCGGGTAGTGGTTTGGGCTATGTTCTTCTACAGCATGGGAGAGTGATAGCCTATGCTTCACGACAACTGAAGGTTCATGAGGGGAATTATCCGGTTCATGACTTAGAGTTAGCTGCCGTGATATTTGCTCTAAAGCTTTGGAGGCACTACCTGTATGGTGTAAAGGTCGATATTTACACCGATCATAAGAGCTTGAAGTACCTGTTGGACCAAAAGGATCTGAACATGAGGCAGCGTAGGTGGATGGAGTTCTTAAGGGACTACACTTTCAAGATTCATTATGTGCCTGGGAAGGGAAATGCAGTGGCGGATGCGTTGAGTCGCAGGACTCCGACGCAGGCCAACTGGTTATCGGCACATGATGAGAGATTGGTACATGAGTTAGAGGCTTTGGAGATATCTTGCGTCGACAACTAGTCTAGTGCTGAGGCGAAACTATTTTGGACAGAGGTGCAGTGTGACCTAGCTGATAGAGTTCGGCGGGCTTTAGTTCAGGATAACAGCATGAAGCAGATCTTAGATGAATCATTGGATGGGTCAAATTCCCAGTTTGCTGTTGAGGATGGTTTACTAAGGAAGGACGGTCGCCTATGCGTTCCTAGTGCAGATAATCTTCGGGAGGAATTGATGTATGAGGCTCATCATACCAAGTACTTGTTAGAAAGTAGCGAAAAGAAGCGAAAAGTAGAGAACAAGCGAATAAACTTTTGAATAATTGAAATTTTATTATCCAAAAAAAGATATCTATTACAAAGGTATGCCCTCCTTTATATAGAATGGAGGAGAGATGAGAGAATACAAATAAGAGATGTGGGACTATAATTTACAGGACTAAGCGGACTATACAAAACAAACCGCACAAGCCGCGCGGTTAGAGAGCAGGGCTAACCGCACGGCTACCACCAGAGAGGAAGAGAGTCTGCCAGGGTAGACCGCTAGACCGCCCGGTCTCCAAGCCGGCTGAGACAAACCGCCAGACCGCGCGGTCTTCAACCCGCCAAGACAAACCGCCAGACCGCCCGGTCACCAACTTCAACACTCCCCCTCAAGCTGGAGCATATATATCGATCATGCCCAGCTTGTCGCAGATGTGGAAAAAGGAAGCGGACACCGGCTTGGTGAAGACATCTGCCAACTCGTTGTCGGAAGAGACAAATGGAGTGCAAATCTGTTTCTTCAATATTTCTTCCCGAATAAAATGACAGTCGACTTCTATGTGTTTTGTTCTCTCATGAAAGACCGGATTTTTGGAAATGTGTATCGCGGCCTTATTGTCACAGAACATAGGAAGAGGATAGTTGTAAACCTCTCCTAAGTCAAGCATGAGAGCCCGCAACCACTTCAACTCACATGTAGTCGATGCCATGCTGCGATATTCCGCCTCTGCACTAGACCTGGAAACGACAGACTGTTTCTTGCTCTTCCAACTCACAAGATTGCCTCCAACAAATGTGCAGAAACCTGAAGTCGATTTGCGGTCCCCTTTGTCATCCGCATAGCTTGAATCAGAGTACGCTTCAACCCTAAGGTGACTATTGTTCTGAAATAGGAGTCGTTTCCCTGGAGTAGCTTTAATATACTCTAATATCCTCAGAGCAGATTGTAGATGACACTCCCTCGGAGCTTGCATGAACTGGCTCACCTTGCCAATAGCGTAAGAGATGTCGGGTCTGGTTACCGTGAGATATATGAGCTTTCCCACCAGATGCCGGTATCTCGTAGTATCGGAGAGAAGAGGTGAGTCATTTGTCCAAGTTTTGTCTACTCCAACAGCCATAGGACAACGTGCAGGTTTAGCACCAGTCAGTCCTGCCTCCTTTAAAAGATCAAGAGCATACTTCCGTTGTGAAAGGACCATGGAGTTGGGCTTTCTAGAGATTTCAATCCCCAGAAAGTATTTCGGGGAGCCCATATCCTTTGTGACCAGATGTTGACGAAGGTGTTTCTTGGTCATCAATACCCCATCCTGGTCATCGCCAGTAAGAAGAATGTCATCAACATAAACCGCAAGAACAACAAGACCAGAGGCGGTTTTCCGAATAAACAAGGAGTGATCTGCTGAGCTTCGTGTAAAACCAATGGCCGCAACAATGCCACTGAACTTGTCAAACCAGGCACGAGGACTCTGCTTGAGGCCATAGATAGCCTTCTTTAGCCGGCATACCCGTGTCTCCCCCTGAGCAACATACCCAGGAGGTTGCTCCATGTAAACATCCTCCTGCAGATCACCATAGAGGAAGGCATTCTTAACATCTAGCTGCGAGATGGGCCAATCCCGGTTGACAGCCACAGAGAGAAGAACCCGAATAGTGCTGAGACGAGCCACGGGAGAGAAAGTGTCAAAGTAATCAATCCCATAAGTTTGGGTAAAACCCTTGGCAACCAGGCGAGCCTTATAACGATCCACACTGCCATCCGGGAGAAACTTCACCACGAAGACCCAGCGACAACCAACAACATCTGTGCCGAAAGGAGGAGGAACAAGGGTCCAAGTACCCCGTTCAGTGAGAGTAGCAATCTCCTCATCCATGGAAACTTTCCAATGAGGAATAGTAAGGGCCTCCTGGTAGGAACGGGGGGTGGCAGTGGCCGAGATAGCCAGTGCAAAAGCTCTGCGAGTAGGGGTAAGACGATCATAGGAAACCACTACAGCAAGCGTGTGTTGGGTACAGGCCCGAACGCCTTTGCGAAGAGCAATCGGGAGATCCAGGTCAGCAGGTGCCTCAGTATCCGGAGAATCCGTGGTGGAGAGTGCTGGCCCGGGAGTAGAGAGAGATGGCAGCGGAGTGGAGGGAGAAAGTGGAGTAGAGGGTGGAGAGGATGAGGATGGAGAAGACGGTGGAGTGGGTGGAGAGGGCGGAACATCAGTGGGAGCAGAGGGAATGGATGGGTTGGTATGAGAAGTAGGATCAGGAGGAGTAGAAGAGGACGGGGGAGAGAAGTAAGAGGCATTGGCAAAGAAGGTGACATCCGCAGAGACAAATTGCTTGCGGGTAACAGGGTCAAAGCAGCAATATCCTTTCTGAGTGGGAGAGTAGCCCAGAAAGACACATTTAGTGGCACGTGGTGAGAGTTTATCACGGGTGGCAGCGGGAGAGTGCACAAAAGCGGTGCACCCAAAGATGTGTAGAGGAAGAGGAAAGGGATCCTTGTCTGGATAAAGAATGGAGAAGGGGGTAGCACCGTGGAGAACTGTGGAGGGAAGGCGATTGATGAGATAGCAGGAGAGGAGGACAGCATATCCCCAATAGGAGCGAGGAACATGCATTTGAGTCATCATAGTGCGAGCGACATCAAGGAGGTGACGGTTTTTGCGTTCTGCCACCCCATTTTGTTGGGAGGTGTAGACACAGCTTGTCTGACGAATAACACCATGGTGAATGCAAAAGGAGGAGAAGTCGTGGCTTAGATACTCCTTAGCATTGTCAGAACGAAGGAGTTTAATAGATGTATCAAACTGAGTCTTAACCATAGAATAAAAGGAGGTCCAAACCGAGAACAGCTCGGAGCGATCTTTGAGAAGATATACCCACGTACATCGAGAGAAATCATCAATGAAGGTGACAAAATAGGAACTACCCCGACCGATGGTGAGGTTAGGAGCGGGATCCCAGATGTCAGAGTGAACGAGGTCGAATGGACGGGAAGAGCCCCGACTTTGCGTTGGTGGGAAGGATGAGCGGTGATGTTTGCCAAGTTGACAGGCATCACAGTTTAGAGGAGGATGATGAGGAGGGAGGTGCGGCAGGAGCTGGCGGAGAATTCGGGGAGGAGCATGTCCAAGGCGAAGATGCCATTGGAGAAGATCTGTAGAGGAGGAGGAGAAGACGGATAGAGCAGAAACGTTGTCGAGGAAGTAGAGGCCACCACTCTCAGTCCCGGTAGCAATCGTCCGTTGGGAGTCCGGATCCTGAAAAACACAAGAGCTAGGGGTGAATATGACAGAACACCGTAGTTGTTTGCATAAAGAAGTAACCGATAATAAATTGCACGGAAACTTGGGCACATAGAGGGTTTCAGCCAGGCAGAGAGACGGAGTGACTTGAACCATGCCCGTCCCATGGACCGGGGAGGGAGATCCATCAGCAACAATGACCGGGGGCAACTGAGCATGTGTGTCAAGAAGAGAGAAACATTGAGGATTGCCTGTCATATGATTAGTTGCACCAGAGTCGATGAGCCATCTTCCGCGAGTAACAACATGAGCACTACCAGAAGAGGTGACCACGGAGGCGGACAGGCTGGAGGAGGGGAAAGCCATGGAGGCAAGAGAGGAGCAAGCTGCGACGATAAGAACAAGCCGCGAGAAGAGAAAAGTTCACCAAGCCGGGCGAACAGAAAACAGGTCGGGCGGCTAGGAAGGCCGCTACCAAGAAGCAGAGCAAAGCAGAGGGAAAGAAGTCGCACGGCTTGAAAAAGTCGGGCGAACAGAGGAGAACAGGTCGCACGGCAAAAGATGAGGCCGGCGCGACTAGCAAGCAGGAGCGGGTAGAAGCCAACCACAAGCAGAGCGCGAACAGTAGCGGCTAGCAAGAGGTCAAAGGCACAGCGGGTAAGAGGTCGCGCGGACTGAAAAGGCCGAGCGAACAGAAGGAAGGAGAAGAGCAGGTGACCGCGACCAAGATGCGGGTGAGAAAGGAACAACCCGCACGGTCAGGCAGATCACATCAGCAAACCGCGAGTATAGGAACAAGCGGATAGGGGAAAAGAAGGCCGCAGCGGGTAGACACAAGCCGCAACGACTAGGAAGTCGGAGAGGCAAGAAGGAACCAGGAGCGCGGTGACAACGAAACAGGTCGCGGCGACGAATAGCAGCAGGAGAAGAGAACCAAGGAGAAGCAAGCCGCGCGAATAGGGCAGCGGATAGAAACAAGCCGCGCGGATAGAAACAAGCCGCACGGACAGAAGAGAAGGCAAGTCGCGAATCAAGTCGCAGAACGCGGAAAACAAGCCGCGAGAAGCAGAGAGCGCACAGAATCAGGAGGAAATGACCGTGTCCTCTGATACCATGTTAGAAAGTAACGAAAAGAAGCGAAAAGTAGAGAACAAGCGAATAAACTTTTGAATAATTGAAATTTTATTATCCAAAAAAAGATATCTATTACAAAGGTATGCCCTCCTTTATATAGAATGGAGGAGAGATGAGAGAATACAAATAAGAGATGTGGGACTATAATTTATAGGACTAAGCGGACTATACAAAACAAACCGCACAAGCCGCGCGGTTAGATAGCAGGGCTAACCGCACGGCTACCACCAGAGAGGAAGAGAGACTGCCAGGGTAGACCGCCAGACCGCCCGGTCTCCAAGCCGGCTGAGACAAACCGCCAGACCGCGCGGTCTTCAACCCGCCAAGACAAACCGCCAGACCGCCCGGTCACCAACTTCAACAGTACTCAATCCACCCGGGAAGCACGAAGATGTATAGAGACATGAATAAATTATTCTGGTGGCCAGGATTGAAGAAGGATGTAGCACTTTATGTGGCCAAGTGCCGTACCTGTGCATTGGTGAAGGCGGAATGCCAGAAGCCCGGAGGTTTCTTGAAGCCCCTACCTATCCCAGAATGGAAATTCGATGACATATCTATGGATTTTGTGCATGATTTGTCGAAGTCACAGAAGGGAAACGACGTCGTTTGGGTGGTCGTCGATAGGTTGACAAAGGTGTCGCACTTTATTCCGAACAGGAAGGAAGATCCGGTGGAAAAGTTAGCCAAAATCTATGTGGAGAATATTTTACGATTGCATGTTGTGCCCCGTAGTATTGTTAGTGATCGAGATGGACGCTTCACGTCGAATGACTGGAGGTTGGTGCATAGTCTGTTGGGTACTAAGCTAAAGTTTAGTACAGCCTTTCACCCGCAAACGGATGGCCAAACCGAGAGGGTCAACCGTACGTTGGAGGACATGCTTCGCATGTGCGTCCTAGATTTTGGAAAGCAGTGGGAAGATCACTTGTTCATGGTGGAGTTTGCATACAACAACAACTCTTAGGCAAGTATTGGAATGGCGCCTTTCGAGGCCTTGTATGGGAGGAAGTGTCGTACGCCGTTGTGTTGGTTGGAGGCAGGCGAATCGAATTTTTATAAATGTCAAGCCGTGGAAGATGCCACCTCAGTGATACAGATGATTCAAGAACGTTTGAAGATCGCTCAGGATAGACAGTCAAAGTACTACAACGCCAAGCATAGGAACATGGAGTTCAGTGTTGGCGACATGGTATATCTAAAAATCAAGCCGTTCAAGGGTGTATCGCGGGTTCGAAGCTTGAAGAAGCTGAGTCCGAGATACCTTGGACCATTTGAAATCCTGGAGCGTGTTGGTGAGTCGGCGTATAGATTGAAGCTGTCGGCAGAATTGAGTGGGCTACATGACGTGTTCCGCGTGTCGGTGTTGCGTAAGGCAGTGCAAGAACCTTCGCAGATCATTGCGGACAATCAAGTACCGGTTGATTATGAGTTGACAACAACAGTCAAGCCAGTACGTATTGAAGATGTTGTAGTCAAACGACTCCGCAACAAGGATGTCTGAATGGTTAAAATCCGTTGGGATAATTGCGGACGTGAGGAGCTTTCTTGGGAGCGTGAGCAAGCTATGTTGGAGGAGTATCCTGAGTTATTCCCCTCAGGTATTATTTAGATTTGTGTACCTTTGTTTAATTTCGGGATGAAATTCCTTAAGTGGGGGAGATTTGTAACGCCCCGAAAATTGTATTTTAGTCGGTCGCGTAAAAAGAGATTTTTGGTACCTGCATAGGGCTACATGGCCTAAGACATGGGCGTGTACAAGGCCGTGTCTGGTTGGTGTTTTTGGCCATTTTCATCCTGAGAAGGACACGGCCAGGAACACGGCTTGATGACACGGCCGTGTGCCTACCCGTGTTAGTACCCGTGTTCAGTTGGGTCATGTCGGTTGCCGTGGCGGTTATGCGTGACACGGCCTCGGTCACGGGCGTGTCGAGAGACCCGACACGGGCGTGTCGAGTGAGACACGGGCGTGTCTAAGCCCGTGTGTCGTTTCTTCGTTCGACAATTGTGCCTGGATCGAGGCACACGGCCTGGGACACGGCTGTGTGCCAAGCCGTGTTCGGCCCAGGTCTGAAGATTTTTGAGCGGATCTGAGCCATTCGTTTTCTTTAAATAAGATCCAACGGCCCAGATGATTTCCTGCTCTGTTAAGGTCGGGAATAGGGGAGTTAATTCTTCATTTCTCTCCAAGGCTTTCTCTTTCCAAGGTGTTAGAGAGAGGAGGAAGAAGAAGGAGGATTCCGGCCACCGGCGGAGCATCAGAGCACCGTTTCGAGATCTGAGAGTGGATCCATGGAGGGAAGTTCGTTGCAAAGAGTTCTGTCCGTGTAGTTTTTCCATGGCGCCAAAGCGGACTACAAGGGTAACGATTCTCAACTTCAGCATGTGAAGCTCTTTCTTTTTGCATAGGGAATCCCGCTCCCGCGAGTGTGCGGTGAGTGCATGGTTTCCTTGGGGTTGATATGTATAGTCCCCCTTGTGTTGCATATAGAGTCCGGAATCGCAAGTACGAGCATAGACATTGTGTGTGAAGCCTACCTAGACGTGTATCGTCTGGATCGGTGATGTTGCATTTGATATGTTTTGCCGGAGAAGACTCCGTGCTTTGGGTTTTCGGGTTTCTACGCGGTAGATTGCAGCAGGGATCCTTGGAGGTTAGCTCCAAGGCGCACCCGGAAAAATGAGCGGAATCGTTGTTCTGCTAACTTGGCGGTCATGGAATCGACCTTGAACATAACTGGGTTATGTGATGTTTGGAAATTTTGGGATCCGAGAGAAGCTTAGCCCGCACGTAGGACTTAAATTGACTAGGCGGCGTGAGCAACAGGCAAGTGGAATCGGACCTAGGCTATGTGGTTCGGTGCGAGAGACCCGAAGACTGGGACTGGCCGTTGGCATAGTCGGGAGCCTTAGATGATGGTCAGAAAGGCTAAATTCTCACATGGTTGCCATCTTTGGGATGGTGGTGAAGACGCTGAATTGTCAGGATTCACCGTTAATGTGCCCTGAGTGCACGGGGTGTTTTGGTCGTGCGAGCCTACACCTGTGGCATAGTATAATTGCGCTTAATTGTTTTATTGGGCTAATGACATGCAGGGAAAGAGCACCGCCGTCCCGAGTAAGGGGCGGAGTCATTATAATTTGGTCGGCTTTTGGCTGACCGTTGCTTTTGAAAGTTCACCTAGTGTCAACTATGTGCACCTATGGGGGGGGGGAATAGGTGACATGCAAAGCTTTTGCGAAATTTACGACGGTACCTGCACAATAAAAATAAAAAGCACAGCACACAGAATACACAGGCAATTTATAGTGGTTCCCCGACTTGGGTACATCCACTTTCCCCCTTCGACCTATCTCCCAACAAGGGACGACTCGGTCACTTCTCCAACAGGATTGAAATCCAATCCCTGCACTAACGGAAGGAACCCTTCCACACGTAGGAGTCAACACTCCCACAAACCGGGTTGCACCCAACCCTTACACCACAGAACAATCGTTCCTTTACAACAAAAGTAAAATAGAATGTACACGAGATACAAACTTCGTTTGGAGACTACGGTGTTCCTCTTCGTGTGACGACGTGTTCGTGAGGTCAACGACGAGTCTACAACCCTAGCTCTCTTGGAGAGGATCTCCCCGGAGCCGGCGGCGGCAAGACAAGCGGCGGCTTGCTTCGGGATCGGCGGCTATGATGATGAGCGGCTGCTGAACTTGGAGATCCAAACTTCGTAGCGAAGCTAGCTAGGTCTACCAACGGTCACACGAGGATCGGTCGTCTCGATCGATTCGGATGGGGAAGTTTTTCCCGATCAACAAATCGAGAGACAAGAGATCTCTTGATAGACGCGTGAGACTCTGAGCCTGGCTAAGCTTCTGTCGCCGGAGATCGGGAAGAAAATCGATCAGCAGCGGCGACCAACTTGCCCGAGCGCGACGGCGGCGGCGGAGAGGAATCGCGATTTTAGGGTTACCTCGCGGCTCGGTTTCTGATTCTCTTCCTTCTTTTACTGTTCAAAATACCCATGTATTTATACACTGTAGACCATACAATATGACTGTTGTGGGTCCCACACGTATAACCCCGAAATCCGGTTCAAACTAGTCCAGCGGCAGAATCCGGTCCAGCAGCATCCCGAGAAATCGCTAAGTGAAAATCGGCGAGAATCGCAGGTGATTCTCGACGAATCGGCGAGAATCACCAAGTGATTCTCGACGAATCGTCGAGAATCGCTAGTGATTCTCGCCGAATCACTTATTGATTCTCAACGATTTTCACTTGGTATTCATGAGCTGCTTAACCACTGGTTCGGCGAGAATCACTAGTGATTCTCGCCGAATCTTACTTGGCATCGTTTTGAGGTAGCCTGAAGGGGTCGGCGAGAATCACTAATGATTCTCGTCGATTCGGCGAGAATCACTAGTGATTCTCGTCGAATTTTCCTTGGACGAATTTTCGTCTTCCACCCAGGAGCTGCTCCTTGACCCATCCATGCTCCTTGTCTTCTCTTGCATATGAACGGCCATGTACTTGAAGGTAAGTGCACTCCAATAGAGAGAGTACACGTAGGCCAACACACTGATCTGCTCAACGAGGGATTACGTCGTGCAGACCCGTGTATATTGACCTACTGCACCCTGACATTGGTGTGTACTTAGCGTGGAGGAACTGCAAGCACAACTTAAGAGGATTCATCAAATACATTGTGAATTCATCTTAGCTTGACAGGTGGCTTCCTCAAATCCAGGTAATTGTGGATACAGTACCCAACAATCTCCCCCTATTTGACGAAGCCAAAACCCTACTAGCTAAGATGAATAACACCAATCAAATAATAAAAATAGCATTCAGAATCTAAACATATAGCACAAGAGAGTATGAGCAACCAGATCAGGACTTGAGTCATTCACAAATTCAAATATATATACCAATATATATATATACACATATAATCTCAGAATTGTTCATATGATAACAATAATCATTAAATGTTCTTAAGACAAAGTGACAAGCTATAAATTATTGACTATTTTTCCTTAGCTAAGTCACCCTTAAGATTTTGAGCCAAGTACTTCTTGCTTTGCCTCTCCATGTATTCTTTGGGCTTCGGGTAATACCTAGGAGGAGGAACTTTATCTGCATTCGTGTTGTTTCTGAAAAAGATGTTGCGTTTCGCTTCAAACGTTTTGTGCATTTCCCACTCATACTGGCTATATACTTCGTTTCGATTGATCTCTCCTCTTTCTTGCAGCCAGAAGGTGTCTAAGATGATGTTCCTTGAAACTGGACTCCATTTTTCGTTTCGTACGTCCTCCTCACTCATTCTGATCCTCTTTTCAGCTAGTGTCTCCTTGGAGGTCCCTTCCTGAGCTTTTCTCTTGGCCTTGGCTTTTGCTAGGGCCTCTTGATCAAACATGCTCCTCAGTTTAGCTTTGGAGAGAGCCCTAGCATCAGCTTCACTTATGGGAACATCTCCAGCACTTGCACTTATTCCCTCAGCAACACTTACTCCCTCAGCGGCCGTAGATGTCTCAGGAGCATGAATATCCGCAGGCTTTTCAGGCAAGGCGACGCCTAACGCCTGGTGGAGCATCCACCAGCAGCTGTCATAAACGTATTTGTTGGACTGTTCGAAGTTTTTGATCATGACTTCTCGGAGCTCAGCCATCTTAGCTATGTAGTCCTTCTCCCCCTTTTTGGCTTCGACAGCGATGCAGTTTGCATAGGAGTGCAGGGAGTCATCAATATGCTTGGTGGTCCGGGAGAACTCAGTGACCAAGGTCTGCTGATTGGCGTTGAGAGTGACCATGTTACCGTCAAACTTTTGAATGTTGTTGGCTACAACATGAGCGTTCTGATTGACTACAGCAAGAGTGTCAGTGTTCTTCTTCAAGCCGGCCATAAGAAGTGTGACAGCTTCGCCGGCCGCGGTGTACTTTTCTTCGAATTTCTTCTCCATCATGTCCAGTTTATGGTTGATCTCCACCATATTCTTGAGCATGAGATTTTCAGATGTCTTGATTCTTTTCAGCAGTGTTTTCTGAGCTTTATTAAAAGAGGCTTTAAGTTCATTCACTATACCTGAACGACATTGACAGTGTGAGTGGCTAGCTCATCTCGTAATGGAATAGTCAGAGGCACTTCTTGGCCTTGCTCTTCAGCAGACGCATCTGTAGAGCTGGATACAATCACAGTCTCTAATGGAGGAATGCTGGCGGCCTCTTTAGATGTTTCAGTCTCCCCCTCCACTGGTGCAGGCTTGTCAGATGGAGGTTCAAAGAGATCCGGAGCCTCCAAAGCTTCATGTCCCTCATTCTCGTCTTCCTCTCCGTCATCATTCATGAATTCATCTTCATCAGCAGCCTCTTCCAACTCTTTGTCAGCAGTCTCGAGTATAGTAGCTTCGTCTCCTTGATCGTTTCGGTTTGGGGCCTCCTCATGCTCCAGCTCAGGTTCACTTTCTTCGTGGAGATCTGCCACAGCATCTCTGGCCAGCTGAGAGATGTCAGATACTACATCAGCATGAGTGGGTAGAGTCTCCCCCTCAATTCCTGCAGTCAAAGTATCAGGAATTTCACTGGGGGTGACTGCTGAAGATACTCCATGTTGCTCTTCTACTGCAGGCTGCCCAACACGCCTCTCCCAGCGATCAAACACACTTGCGTCCATCTTCTTCAAGTAGTGGAGAGGGACACCTTTACTCATGTCAAACTTGCTCCATTTAGCTAGTTTAGATATAGACTTATGATGCGGCCAAAACTCGGAGTGCCCAAGGTGTCCTTGATCTTCTCGAACAGCAACTCCCCCCAGTTAAACCTCTTACGGCAGACGACAGCTATCAGGATCTTGAACATATCCCCTGAGATATGGTCATGAGAGCCTGGCTTGCAGATGAGCACCTTTCCAATAATGTCAGACAAGAGCTTCCCTTCTTTATTCATATCTTTTCTCTTTATTGACCGAGTTCCTCGTGGGAGACCGCAGAATAAGAGAGTTCTGGTTTTATCATCGTCCTCCAGATAGTCCTCATGCTCCGAGCTAGAAAGCTGCAGGAAGCGAGTCAGCTTGCTGGCAGACAGCTTGACCTTTGCCCCAGCCACCTTGCTTTTGATTAGTGAGTCGCCATTTCGGAGTCTTGCGGTGGCGAAGAACTCCAGTACTTCTTTGTCCAAGATTTTGCAAGGGTGCTCCAGGACGAATGTTAGCCCAGCCTCTTCCAGCATCAGAATGATGTTGCGGAATTCATCTGAGGCGTGAGAGAACCCAGTTCGAACAAGCTCGCAACCGATGACCAACCCAGCAGTTGTCCTTGGAGCCATTGCAGATCTAAAGGCATAGACGAAAGTGAGTTGGAGAGCTTCCTACGAATCGGGAAGACCTTCGGAGGATAGGAGAGTGTCCTGCGGGGTTCGGCCTTGCGAGAACCTTGCGAGAACCTGGCGGTCACAGTGACACGTCGCGATTCGACGAGAACCTTGTGAGAATCTTACGGGAAGAAGATGGAGAGCATGATACGTGTAGCGATGAGCTTCCTGCAAGGTTCGGCGGGAATCGACGGGAGTTTGCGAAGGCGGTGCGACGAGCTTCCTGCGGGTCGGCGGAAGAGACCTTGCGATTCGGCGTGTTTTCTGCGAAGGTCGGCGGGATTCGTGTAGCGATGAGACCTTGCGGAAGAGACCTTGCGGAAGAGACCTTGCTTCTTTGGCGGGGTTCTTAAGGAAGGTGAATGGTCGACGAGCCCTTTCGGCGGGATTCGGCGGGATTCTTCGGCGGGATTCTTAAGGAAGGTGAAGGGTCGGCGAGATTTCAAGTATAAAAATGAAATTGAATGGTTTTCTTTACTAGGAATTTTCACGTTAAGAAGCATTGCAACATTTTCGAATTCTTCTGATGTCAAGTCAATATAAAAATGATAAATACATATATATTTTAAAGCCAATCTATTTGGGTTTGAACGAGGCTTTTCCAAACACTTCTTGATGTCCATTGTGAGTTGTCGAGATTCACAGTGACATATCTTCGTTAACTCTTTATTGATGTATAAAGGTTTGCATGTATCGAGTTAACCTATCCTTAGATGTGTATACATACACTAATATACAAAGATGTATCTGTATATAAGGATATATATATATATATATATATGTAATTGTCAATTGAAAATGACTCAAGTCTTGGAACTGATCATGAGTACCTGGGATTTTGAGAGTCATCGTTTAAGTCCCACAGGTAGAACATATTAGACGCTCAATGTGAGTATGCTCAAGTAGATATCACATCTGTTATTGCAGACGCTTGTTCCAATTTAGTCTTGAGCCACCTACTGTCTAGTTCCCATCATATTCACGGGAACCTAGACTACCCTGCAAGAAAGAATTACTTTACCTTAGGAACCCAAATCATATTGGTTCCTAAGTTCCTCTTAGCATAAGCACGCAACTGCCTTCCTTCAGAAAACCTGTCTGGAAGACTACCTCTGTCCCGAGAATGTGGATAAGCCCTTGCCGTGGGCACAGAGGGGTTGTGCCAACAGTCGATGGCAAAGTGCCCCACTTTGCCGCAACACCAACATGGGTGAATGTTGTATCGCCGTTTCCGACCTGATCTAGTGACTGATGTAGTCACGGTCCTAGGTCTAAACAGGATAGGGCATGATCTTGTCACAAAAATTCTTCTTCCATCGTGACACGTGGAATGGTGGAAAGAATGCATGTTGTGAGCGTTATGAGGCCGGGAAGGTGGTGCCATTCTTTCAGGCATCTCCCTTATAGAGGCCCCACGGAACCTGACATCATGACTTCTATCCTCTCTATCCCGTGTCCTCGAGTGGTGAGAAGTCTTCTGTGAGCTGGGACATGCAGATCCACATTGTGTTGAGGCAGTGGCAGTGAATACAAAGGGCTCAGAATGAGCCTTAGGTATTTCCTCATGGGTGGCCATGACGGCCCTTGCACTATGGACGTTTCCACATGGGGACAGATCACCCTTGCAGTGACCACGACTATTCCTGTGGTCATACCTGAAGGCATGATGAGTTGCCTTCCTGCTTGGAGTGGGGGGTCGGAATACCGTTTCCCCATTTCTCCATGCCTTGATAATCCGGGAGATCCACCCGGTTTCTTGCTTTCTCTTTATAGCATCAACTTTGGAAAAGTTTGATACTATACGTTTCTCATTCTCTAGACTACTCTCTAGAGCTGAGATCTTAGAGTCCTTGACCTTGTTGGACGCCAATTGGAGAACCAACAAGATCTTCAGTCGAGCAATCTCTCGAGCTTGCTCCTCAGCAAGTAGGTTGCTTTCCTGAAGGGCTCTCTTCAGGGAATCAGAATTTTCTGGAGGAGAGCAGTTTCTGTCTTCAGAAAGGTCAAAAGATATGGGGCAGGATGAAGATGTTACCTGCTCATCTGTGTTATTGTCATTAGAGCCAGTGACCATTGTTTCATCCTCGTTAGAGCTGCTTTCCTCACTGGTCTCGTCAGTCTCTGATACGGACACTGGAGCTCTGATGTTGTCCGAGTGATGCTTGCCTTCATCTTCAGAGGTGAGGACCCCCACATAGGCTTCCTCGTCTGGTTGACAACATATTCCAGCTTTCTCTGACTCCCCCATCAACTCTGATATCATCACCCACATGGATTTAGCCGTCCTACATTTTTCCAATCTAGAGCGAGAGGCTCCAGACCAGATATCCATAATAATTTGACGAATCCTCTCGTCCAAGTGAAATAGTGATAGTTCCGTCTCTGACATCTCAGCAATACCCATGGGCACTTGGATCCCAGAGTCGGAGGTCTTCATGGGAATAAACGGACCCTCTTCCAGGATGAAGGATGCTCGAGGATCGATAGCATCAAGGTGAAATGACACTCTCATTCTCCAGATGGGATAATAATCCTTTGTGCATGCGGGGAGTTTGAGTGGCGGTATCTCATAATCCAGCTCCATGCTTCTGACACTGGTGGCAGGATTCTACTCAAGGTGTTAACCTTTTTGATGAGGAACCTGGCTCTGATACCACTTGAAAGTTCACCTAGTGTCAACTATGTGCACCTATGGGGGGGGGGGGGAATAGGTGACATGCAAAGCTTTTGCGGAATTTACGACGGTACCTGCACAATAAAAATAAAAAGCACAGCACACAGAATACACAGGCAATTTATAGTGGTTCCCCGACTTGGGTACATCCACTTTCCCCCTTCGACCTATCTCCCAACAAGGGACGACTCGTTCACTACTCCAACAGGATTGAAATCCAATCCCTGCACTAAGGGAAGGAACCCTTCCACACATAGGAGTCAACACTCCCACAAACCGGGTTGCACCCAACCCTTACACTACGGAACAATCGTTCCTTTACAACAAAAGTAAAATATAATGTACACGAGATACAAACTTCGTTTGGAGACTACGGTGTTCCTCTTCGTGTGACGACGTGTTCGTGAGGTCAACGACGAGTCTACAACCCTAGCTCTCTTGGAGAGGATCTCCCCGGAGCCGGCGACGGCAAGACAAGCGGCGGCTTGCTTCGGGATCGGCGGCTATGATGATGAGCGGCTGCTGAACTTGGAGATCCAAACTTCGTAGCGAAGCTAGCTAGGTCTACCAACGGTCACACGAGGATCGGTCGTCTCGATCGATTCGGATGGGGAAGTTTTTCCCGATCAACAAATCGAGAGACAAGAGATCTCTTGATAGACGCGTGAGACTCTGAGCCTAGCTAAGCTTCTGTCGCCGGAGATCGGGAAGAAAATCGATCAGCAGCGGCGACCAACTTGCCCGAGCGCGACGGCGGCGGCGGAGAGGAATCGCGATTTTAGGGTTACCTCGCGGCTCGGTTTCTGATTCTCTTCCTTCTTTTACTGTTCAAAATACCCATGTATTTATACACTGTAGACCATACAATATGACCATTGTGGGTCCCACACGTATAACCCCGAAATCTGGTTCAAACTAGTCCAGCGGCAGAATCCGGTCCAGCAGCATCCCGAGAAATCGCTAAGTGAAAATCGGCGAGAATCGCAGGTGATTCTCGACGAATCGGCGAGAATCACCAAGTGATTCTCGACGATTCGTCGAGAATCGCTAGTGATTCTCGCCGAATCACTTATTGATTCTCAACGATTTTCACTTGGTATTCATGAGCTGCTTAACCACTGGTTCGGCGAGAATCACTAGTGATTCTCGCCGAATCTTACTTGGCACCGTTTTGAGGTAGCTTGAAGGGGTCGGCGAGAATCACTAATGATTCTCGTCGATTCGGCGAGAATCACTAGTGATTCTCGCCGAATCGGCGAGAATCACTTGGTGATTCTCGTCGAATTTTCCTTGGACGAATTTTCGTCTTCCACCCAGGAGCTGCTCCTTGACCCATCCATGCTCCTTGTCTTCTCTTGCATATGAACGGCCCTGTACTTGAAGGTAAGTGCACTCCAATAGAGAGAGTACACGTAGGCCAACACACTGATCTGCTCAACGAGGGATTACGTCGTGCAGACCCGTGTATATTGACCTACTGCACCCTGACATTGGTGTGCACTTAGTGTGGAGGAACTGCAAGCACAACTTAAGAGGATTCATCAAATACATTGTGAATTCATCTAAGCTTGACAGGTGGCTTCCTCAAATCCAGGTAATTGTGGATACAGTACCCAACAGCTTTGTTTGCCACCGTGCGATGGAATGTTGCTTGCATGTGCTGCGGAGCCGAGTACCAAATAGCGGGCTGGAGCCCATGTTGCTGTGCTGGCCCTAGAAGGTCGTAAAAATAATTGTTTTTTACTTTTGTCATGTGTGGCCGGCCTGCGAGCCGATGTATGGAAAACACTATTATTTAAGTGAACCTCTGTAAGGCCATAAGGCCAAGATTTTTTCAGTGTATTATTATTTTATTCCTGTGGTTGTGGTCGTGGACATTCATATTTATTGGATTTAAGTTTTGGGTTCTTTCAACCTTTAAAATCTTCCGCTAGAATGCTCTGTGTAGGACGAGTAGTTTTAATTGGATAGTTTGAATATTCTTATGTAACCCTTCCGACTGTCTGTGGTATATGGCGTCGGGTTCCAGCTGGACCTTCTATTTTATGCCATGTGACGGATGGGGGTGTTACAAGCAAGGCCTATAGGGTTTTCAATAACTCCTCTCTTAAAATTGAAGAGTCAGTCCACGTATCTTTTGATGAAGGTAACATGTCTTATAAGGAGAAAGAGATTTCTACCATAAGCTCTTTGCAGGTTCCACAATTGTGTGAGTCTATGGATGGACTAAACCTTACCCAAGAGGTGTCAACCCATCCTTCTCCACAGGTTGCTGAAGATAGTGAAGAAGAAAATCAAGTGGAAGTTGCTGAACTTCCCTCAACAGCTAATAACATTCCTCAAGAGGAATTAATTATAGAAGTTGTTGCTGAACAAATTGCACCCACTGATCTTGTCAAACTTAGAGATCATCTCAGATCTCAAGTGATTAGAGACATTTCAGCAGGTGTACAGACAAGGCATCAACTCAACCAAGACTTGATGTATGCTTGTTTCCTCTCTCAGATTGAACCTCTCTCCATCCATGAAGCTGAGCAAGATCCCCACTGGATCATTACAATGCAAGAGGAATTGAATCAGTTTGAGAGATGTAGAGTTTGGGATTTGGTTCCAATACCTCATAACTACCCAGTTATTGGAACCAAATGGGTCTACAGAAACAAGCTGGATGCTCAAGGAAACATTGTGAGAAACAAGGCTAGTCTTGTTGCTCAGGGCTACGGGCAAGAGGAAGGAATTGACTATGACCAAACCTTTACCCATGTTACAAGGTTAGAGGCCATAAGAATATTCCTTGCCTATGCAGCTCACATGAGATTCAAAGTTTTTCAAATGGATGTCAAGAGTGCATTTTTGAATGGAGTGCTTCAAGAAGAGGTTTATGTGGAACAACCTCCAGGTTTTATCTCTCTAACTCAACCCACTTTTGTGTTTAAATTGCATAAAGCTTTTTATGGTTTAAAGCAAGCTCCAAGAGCTTGGTATGTGACCTTAGCAAGCTTTCTTTTAGAGTATAAATTTATAAGAGGACCCATAGATAAAACCCTTTTCACTAGATATCATAAGGACCAAATCTTGTTAGTGTAAATATATGTGGACGACATCATTTTTGGGTCTACTGATCCCAAATTATGCAAGAGGTTTGCTGACCTCATGCATTCCAAATTTGAGATGAGTAGCATGGGTGAGCTTTCCTACTTCCTTGGTCTCCAAGTGAAGCAGCTCCCTGATGGTATCTTCCTCTCCCAAGCTAAGTATGCTAAAGAGCTTATTAAGAAGTTTGAGATGAGTGATGCTTCAGGAATGAAAACACCTATGGCTACCAATGTTATTGTGGATTCTGATGTAGTAGGGAGACCTGTAGATCAGAAGCTTTATAGGGGAATTGTTGGATCCCTATTATACCTAACAACTAGCAGGCCTGATATCATGTTTGCCACATGCCTTTGTGCTAGGTTCCAAGTGAACCCCAAAGAATCTCACCTTATTTTCTTAAAAAGAATTTTGAGATATATAAAGAGTTGTCCAAATCTAGGACTCTGGTATCCTGTAGAGTCAGAGTTTGAGTTAACTGGATACTCAGATGCTGACTATGCTGGATGTAGAGTGGACAGGAAAAGTACCTCTGAAACTTGCCAGTTTCTGGGTATAAGACTTGTCTCTTGGTTTTGTAAAAAGCAAACATCTATGTCTACATCAACTGCAGAAGCAGAATATATGTCTGCTGGCAGCTGCTGTTCACAAATGTTATGGATACAAAACCAACTCCTAGACTATGGTGTCAACTTAAATAATTCAACATTATTTTGTGATAACACTAGTGCTATTGCTATAGCACAGAATCCAGTTTACCATAGTAGGACTAAACATATTGATAAAAGGCATCATTTCATTAGAGATAGTGTGGACAAAAAGAAAATTAATCTAATCCATATTTCTACTGATTTACAGAGAGCAGACATTTTCACCAAATCCTTGGATGAGAAAAATCATCTGTTCTTTATAAATCAACTGGGAATGATCAATGGAGAAGAGTTAAATTAGTTTCTGTCTGCATTCGATGAATTCTCCAGAGTTCGTCGAACGGAGTTCGATGAATTAGGGAAAGTTTGAGAGATGCTCGTCGAATGGAGATTGAAGAATTCTCTGTGTGGAAACAATTTTCATCGACCTGAGATCGACGAACTTTACTTCAGAAGATATTTCGTCGAACGGAGTTCGACGAACTATTTTCGTTTATTCTGGATGAGATCGACGAATTATTTATCTATAATTTATTTCGTCGACCTCAGTTCGGAGAACTGTTTTCTTTTTTGTGGAATGGAGTTTGTCGATTCATATTCAGGAAACCCTTATATCTAGGTTTTCTTCGACCTCCATCCCGCGCTTTCAGTTCCTGTTGCACTTGATCGCTGTTTGTTTCTCTTGCATGTAATCAATGGCGATTCCAGCGAGCACCCTGGCTGCAATGAAATTCGATATAGGCTTTGATATGGACTTTGATTCATTTCAGCATTCTAACCCTATATTTCTTTACATTCTGGAACTTCTAGAAGAGCTGGGCCTCAAGGATTTTATGACCAGGAGAATCAAACTGCATGCAACAGAGATTAAAGAATGGGTATATACTTCTTCTACTTCTGAGGACAACACCTTGACAGGGAATATCGGGGGTAATGTTGTTTCTTTATCCCCCGCCGTTATTTCTGAGATTTTTGAGTTGGTCAATGGAGAAGAAGATTTGGATATAGATTCTGATGAGTATAGTTCGATGCTGAATCTGATGGTGTTTACTGTGAGTAACCCTAACAAGCTGTTAAAGAAACGACTTTCTGCCGCCTACCAGTTCTTGGCGGATGTTGTGGGAAAAGTGTTGATGGGCAAGCACACCGCGCACGATTACTTAACAAGACACCAATTCCTTGGTATGTGCTCGTTGGTCAACAAGCGTCATGTTGATTAGGGCAAGATCTTCTTTGGTTTGATAGAGAAAAAAAAACAGTAAGAAAGAGGTATGCTTTGGAAGGATCCTGGGGATTTTCCTTCAAGCAAAAGCTGGTGAATTCATGGTCTCCCCGACCATATTCATCAATGCCAACAAGCGCCTCACATGCGCTTTGTTTGGCAGATGGGAGAGGACGAACTCCAAGCCATCCAAGGCTTTCTCCTCTTCCATCCCAGCTTCTGAGAGCATAAGGGCCGTGCAAGCCACTCCCCACCCTGCGGAAAAGGTAATCCCATCTCCACAACCTCTTCCAGCAACCCATCTTCCATCTTCAACCAGCCTTCCAATTCCTCCAACTTCCCCCATTCATGTTTCTCCATCAACTCATGCATCCCCGACTATGTATCCTCAAGCATCACCTCCTCAACCTCATCTGTCTAACATTCCACATTTTCATATACCATCCCCTTGTCCACCTCCACCAGACACCGCCATGACAGATGTCATTCCACCTGTATTTCCTCCATCGTTTACCCTCACTTCATCTACTTCTCTACCATCACCACCTACTTCTCCATCTTTGGCACCCCCCCACTGTATATACCATCAAAAACCTGCTCACTCCACTTCTCAAATCCCTAATCACAGAGGCCATTACACTTCTTGTAAATTCTATCAATTCTTTATCTGCCCAAGTATCTCTTCTTTCTGCTTCCCCCTCTTCATTCAGGGGTCTGGCTCCAATTACTCCTGAAACCAGGCAGGGGGAGATGCTCTGTGATGAAGCAGTAGCAGATATAGCTATAGCAGTTCCTCCTATAGTAGCAGTTTCAGATGCAGCAGCAGTTCCTTCTACAATAGTTTCAGATGCAGAAGCAGTAATTTTGACAGAATTTGATTCGGATTTGATTGACTTGATTCATTTCATGGATACTGACATTGAATTAGAAGAGTCAGTTCCAGAGTAGATAAAAACTGTTGGTGATTTCCATTTGAATCCCAGAGTTGATTTGGCTTTTTGTTGAGAAATTTTGATACAATTTATGTACAGTTCCCTTCTACTAAGCCATCCTTGGCTATTATTCCTGTCACCTATCCAATAAGTCCTGCAGTTGCTAAGCAACTTAGTGACAGTTTTGCCGTTCCAGAGCAAGCCATCTCCCCCCCCGCCTAAAAGAGATTTCTGCCCCAATTTTTGCTATGGATGATTCCCCAATACCTGACGTGGATGCATTGATTCTAGCAGACATTGAGGAAGAGAATAAAGCTTAAGAAGAGAGCTCAGTCTTAATCAGTTCTCCAGTTCTAGTTCAACTTGCCAAGCCCTAGATCTCTGCAGCTACCCTAAGCGTGATTGATGCTCTGTATGCCAATCCTCAAGGGTTTAGCTCAGATGAGGAAGTGGAAGATGAAGACTCAGATGAAGAAGCCCAGAAGAGAGTCAGGTCAAAGAAGAGAAAGGCTCCTCCTCCTCCTGCTCTTAAACCCAATCCAACAGCTGACACTCCCTACTACATCTTACATAACATCACTCCCTATGAGGGAATGCCTGCTTGGATGTGGCTGTCAAAGAATCAACAAAAGGAAAGAAAGAAAAGCAGGAGATTCTCTTTTGCACCAGTTTATAGATACAAAAAAGATCCTCCTACTCCTCCAGCTGCTGGTACTTCCAGTTCCTCAATTTCAAAGCCTGCTCCTGTACATACCTACCAAAGGCATCAGAGCAAGTCTTCAGGAGGTTACTAGCAGAGGCAACAATCTTCAGGCAAACAAGAACATCAACAACAACAATCTCAGCAGCAACAACAAAATGTATCTGTAGAACAGAAGGCTGACAGTCCCAAAAGACCATATTCACCTCCTATTCCTTTTGAGGATCCTGAAATAGCTAGCACTGCTAGAATGGCCAGATTTTAGGAACTGATTGGCCTCTCATTGATTAATAAAGCAAAAGCTGAAGGAAAGGACATTTCAGGATACTCAACTATGTCAAAATATAGAAAAGAAGAACTTAAAAGGTTTGACAAAGCAAACAAACTTTTCAATGTTGATGACTATATGAAGCTCCATCCAGAGGCTGTTGTTCCCAGAACCTCTACTCAGAATATGCTTGGTATAGTTGATATGATTATGATTATAGCTCAGGCAGCTAATCCAAACAGAGAGATCAAATTCTCAAAGCCTGGAGCTAGCAGCAGCAGCAGCAAAGAGAAAGACAAAGACCAATTCAAGAAGAGCAAGATATGATCTAAGGTTTTCTTTCTTTTCCTGTTTTTGCTTTTTCAACTCTCTGGTTATGTTTCTGAACAAAGCTTTTATATATCTGCTACATGTGTTATAAATTCTCTGTCAGATATATGATTTTACTGCTTTGTTTCAGTCAGTGTCTTCAATTAGTGACCTCACCCAAATAGGGGGAGATTGTTGGATCCCTAGTTTGGATTTGGGATAGGTTCACTGAGTTAGGATGTCTTTGAACCACCTTATATAGTCAGGGTCATTGGTTATGTCCTAGAGTCTAGGGTTTGTCCTTAGAACATCAACTTGTGGACCATCCTTCCTCCAGACTGCCAGAGAAACTCAAGACTTAGAGATATATTCAGCTCAAGGAAATGTTTTCGACGTTCGTCGATCTCAGCTCTACGAACCATATTCCTTGGTCGACGATTTCTGGTCTACTATATGAACTCTTCTCAGCCAGAAATTTCTCAGATTCTAAGTCCACAATCATTCTTCGCTCGACGAATTTGGATCTTTGTTCGACGAATGATGATTATCAGTTCGATGAAGATTGTAGCAGAATTGACAAGTTTCTCTTGAAGACTAATTACTATTGTCTGGTCGACGAACTCATCAGCTCAGCTCGACGAACTGTGAACTTAGCTCGATGATTTCTGTTCTTCGTTCAATGATTCTAGACTTGGTCTTCTCCAGTTTTCCGTCCCTCTTTCTTGGCGATGATTCCTGAGTAATTAATACTCAATCTTCTCGGAATGTTACCGTTAGAACGAGCATTGATCATGGATTATTACATGTCGTTTTTCCATGGGACAGTTGGGAAATTCATTCATTGTCGCTTCCTTCCCAGGCCGACTGCATTTACTGCTCAAGGATTCTAATTTCGAATGTTTTCTCTCAGTCAGTTTAAGAAAAGAAAAGTTCAAGCAGTCCTGTTGACATAGATCACATTCAAGAAGCTTACGATATATGAAAGATATGGTACCTAAACACCTAGAGGGGGGGGGGTGAATAGGTGACCTAAACCTTTTTAGACTTTTGTTTGGCAGCACAACAGTTTTTCACTGATTACTACAGCTAACAGCAAATACAGAAATTAAGCTTTCAATTCACAGCACAGCACAGCACAGAAGACACACTAATTTTATAGTGGTTCCCCAATCTTTGGGTACATCCACTTTCCCCCTTCGCCTATCTAGCAGTGTACTAGATTCGGCCAAACTTCTCCACTAGCTCAGAACCCAACAAGGTTCCTACCTCAGGCCCAAAGCCTTACACTCAGCCAAAAGGCCTACACTCAGCCACCCAGGCCTACACTCAGCCAATCAAGGCTTACACTCAGCCAATTAAAGGCCTACACTCAGAGTTCTTCAACTCCTACACTCAGGCACCAAGCCCTACCCTCAGCCTTTATAAAATAGGCTTACAATCACTCAGATCCAATGGATCTTACAAGTTTAAAATAGAAATTACAAATGCTAACTCTACAACTCAGAAAGGATGAGAGGAGTTGAGAGTTTCTTGAAGAGTTCTTGGAAGAACTCAGCTTGATCCAAACTGACTTAGCTTTCTTCAAAGCTTCTTGAGTAGAACTGAATTAGTCTGAATCTACTGCAGTTGATCCTTGATCTCTGCTTCTTGAAATCCAGATGACTCTGAATTGTTCTTCTCAGCCTTAGTTCCAAAGACTGAATCCTTGGTTGGAGCTCTCTCTCTCCAACTACTTAGATCTGCAGTTGGACTGCCTGATCTTCTTGTGTTGATCCTCTGTGTATCACTTCTTGATTTTAGACTGATCAACAACTTCAATTATTATCACACCATGTAATGATTGTGAACTTCTTAACCACTTAACAACATCATTCTGTAAACTCTGGGTGCCTATTTATAGGCTTCCTTCATGGTAACCGGCTGGTCCGGTTCATAACAGACTTCTGACTTCTCTGACAGTTGATGTAGACCGGCTGGATCGGCAGCTGTCATGTCAACCAGTCACTTCTTGAAATTCTCTAACTGTCAGATAGTGTCGAGACTTTCTGTTCTTAAGTGTCGACACTTATAGACTAAGTGTCGACACATGTTGTGTAAGTGTCGACACAAGTCTACAAGGTGTCGACACAATTCCTTGTATGTCTCGACACAGTTTCTTCTGCATGTGTCGACACTGAAATTGAGTGTCGACACAAGTACTTGTACTTCATTCTTTATCTGTATTCTTCTAAGTGTCGACACATCTCCTTTGTGTCGACACATCTTCATGTGTTGAAACTGTCAAGTGTCGACACTGCTTCTTGGTGTCGACACAAGTCTTCAATCTTGTTTCTTCAGCTGAGTGTCGACACATTCCTTTAGTGTCGACACTTGTACTTAGAATATTTTACAACTTTTCTGTTCTTTGCTAAGTGTCGACACAGCTCCTTGTGTCGACACTTTCTTCAAGTGTTGAGTCTTCTGGTTATGTGTCGACACATTGTGCTGAGTGTCGACACAATCTTCAAGTGTTGACTCCTTTGAGTGTGTGTCGACACATTGTGTTGAGTGTCGACACATTCTTCATATTTTGACTCTGCTGATTGAGTGTCGACACATTGTGTTGAGTGTCGACACTTGTACTTAGTCTCTGCAGAATTTTGCTGAGTGTCGACACAACTCCAAGTGTCGACACTTTCTGATGTAGACTCAGCTCTTCTAGGTGTCGACACTTCTGCTAAGTGTCGACACAGCTTTTCTGCATTCTTCTACACTGAGTGTCGACACAGCTCCAAGTGTCGACACTTTCTGACTGGTGTCGACTCTTCTTCCCAGGTGTCGACACAATGACTCCAAGTGTCGACACTGCTTGTCTGGGTGTCGACACAAGCTTTCTCAAGTGTCGACACTTTCCCTCTGGGTGTCGACACATGGACTTAGAAATTTTCAGCTTCAGTCCAGTGTATAACTAACCTGCACAAGTAACTCAAACAAACATCAAATACATTCTGATGTATATCATTGAGTTAGGTGAGGCTTCTTCAAATCAGGTACATTTGACCAATGTACCCAACAATCTCCCCCTATTTGGAGAAGTCATAACCCTTAGTCAATGATATACACCACTCATAATTAAAAATTACAAAATGATGTAAAACATATAAATGACAACAGGGTAAACTTGAACATGTAATAAAGCACACATGTATACTTATTAAACATTGCAGAACAATTAAGAAACACACATATTTCAGAACATTCATACTATATTTATCATATACTGTTCCAATAATGTTCCTTATACATTTTCAATGAAGTATTACAATGTTTTTTTTTACTCAACAGATTACAACAAGCATCAAGTTAATTCCTAATCTAGTGCTGATCAGGTTCTTTAATAACAATGCCTTTTCCAGCTTTAACTTGAGCTTTCACAGCAGCAGCAGCAGCAGGCTCAGCTTCAGCAGTCTTCTTCCCTTTAGAGTCCTTCTTCTTCTGTTCTTCAGCCTTGATCTTTTGTCTTTCAAAATAATGATAGGGCTTAGGAAAGTACTTGCTAGGCTCCACAGCTGTTGGAGGTAGCTTTCCTAACTTAGCCTTCCTTCTATATTGGACAATTGCTTCCTGCCTACTCTCATGCTTTCTCCATTCAGCCTCTGAGAACCACTTGTTCCTCTTCATGGGCATTGTCCTTGGCTGCTTTCCAGGCTGTAAGAATTATGTTCCTAGAAGTAGGGCTCCACTGTTCAAAATCTGGCTTTTGCTCAGCAATTTCCCTAAACTTCTTCTTTGACAGCCTAGTTTCTTCTTCTTTGTCCAAAGCCTCTTGCATTGCAGCTGTGATAGGTTGAACAACCTTTTCCAGAATAATATTAGGCTTGCCAGCAGGTGGACTATACATTGTGCTTATATCTGCATGAATCATGTCAAAGTCTGGAGGTGGATAGATTACATCAGCCACTGCTTGTTGCTCACCTCCAAGATATGTGCCTTGAATGCCAGATTCAGCTACATTGTCATCATCACAAAGGGGAGGATAGCCCAGTGTAGCCCTGATGGAATTGGATATCCATTTTGCATGTTCAGAACTGGCCTTGACTAACACTCTCTCCCCCTTTATGACTTCTTGGGCCACATGATCTCTCACATCATCTTTCTGGAATCTGATTTGGCTATCCAAATACCTTATGCCCTCTTTAAAGAAAGGTCTAAGCTTTGTAAGCTGTTCTGAAATGACCTTCTGTGAGTCTTTAATGGCAGTCTTTACAGCAGCAATCTCTGCTTGAAAGAGTTTATCAAAATCAGCTTTGGCAGCAGCAGAGGAAGTTGAAGGTTCATCTGACTTATTCTTGAGTTCAGTGACTATTGCATTGTGAGATGCAGTCAAATTATCATTCATCCTCAACTGATTCTCCAGCACATAGCCTTGTTTTAGTGCTATATCTTCTACTTTCTCTTTAATTGTTTCTTGATGTTTAGCCAGATAGACCACTGCATGAGCACCCTTAGTAAAACAATCAGTCATCTCCTTTTTATTAAGGTTCATTTCAAACCTTATTGACTTGATTTCCTGTCCCAGATCAGATTGTAGAGCTTTGTGCCCTTCATCAACATAAGTTTCTAAAGCTTTCCTTTGTTCATCCATCTTGATTTGCATGGCAAGCAGTAGAGCACTGTAATCAGTGGATGGAGCTTGTTGAACTAAGGAATGTTGAGCAACTGTTTGGAGAGCCTTCTTATAGCTCTGGCTTCTTCTTTTGAAAACAAAGAACTTCTTTTTCTGAGCTTGCTCAGCTTCATCATCTTCAGAGTCTGATGTACTGGCTATATCCACCCTATCCTTAGGGCTGGATTGTTTTTCAGTATGCACATCTTGTGCCTTCTCAGTATCTAGCCTTATAGGCTCTTCCACAACTTCCATGTTCTCCCCCTCAGCAGCAGCATTCTTTACTGTATCAGCATCATTCTTTTCCATATCAAAATCATCCTGATCTAAATTCAGAAAAGATCTTCCATGGTGTATTCTGCTGGAGACTGTGCAGGAGATGTTCTGGTTTCATCAGCTACAACAGATGTGTCTTGGAGAACAACATCTGGTTCTTGAGTTGCTGGCTGATTTTGCTGATGATCATCAGACAAATCAGAATTTATTATAGAAAAATTCAAAGTATTAAGGTCAACAAGTACCTCTTGAATGAGGAGGGTGGCTTGCTCACTCTCCAGTGTAGATGGTTCTGCTACACCTGGAAGCTCCCCCTGGATGTCAGCTGGCTCCTGAGGAGCAGGTGACTTTTCTGCAGCTTTATCCATTGGACTATCAGGAGTGAAGACCACATGTTCTTCACTGCCTGAGCTGCTGGAGGACTCTTGAGGCACAGCAGCAGTCTTCCTCTTCTTCCTGGGAGGAGAGTCTTTCTTAGAAGCTTGCTTTTCAGGGGTGGTCAATTCCTTTGACACCAGCACCCTTTCCCATCTAGAGAATATTCTTGAGTCCATCTTCCTCATATGATTGATCTTAGTTCCTGCAGCAGTGCTCATTACCTCTGGAATTGATCCAGCCAGGTAGAGACTTAGTATCCTGCCCAGATTGGGCTTCTTCAGGCTTTCCTTCACTTTTTCATAAACCACCATTGACCAGTCTGTTTTCAGATTGAAGATGATTCTGGTCATGACTTCAAACATGGAGGCAGACACCCTGTCATGCCCTCCTGGCTTGCTAGTATTACCTTGCCCACTATTTCAGACAAGAACTTGCCTTGATTATTCATACCTTTTCTGTTAAAGACTGATCCCACCTTCATCTTTGGATCCAGTCCACACCAAGTAAGAGCTTCCCTGGTCTTAGAAGCAGTTACTTCCTCTTCATCTTGAACTTTAGGTAGCTGAAGTACCTTTCTTAAAGACTTGGGTGAAATCTTGACCTTGGTGCCATGCACCCTTGACTTAATCCTGTAGCCTGAGTCATCTACAGACGCGCCAGAAAGGAATTCAATGACTTCCTTCTTCCATATTTTCGTTGGTTCTGAAACCAAGAACTCCAATCCTGAATTGGCAATTAGGGTTATCACTGATTTGATTTCTTGGTCGCTGTCGTCAAATGCGCCTCGCACAAGCTCATAGCCTTCGTTTACGTTCTCTTCCAGCTTGGGAGCCATTAGGGTTTGAGAATTAGTCTTGAGATGAGAGAAATGTCGACACAAGAGTTTAGGTCTCGAAACTTTGAAAGCGTGTCGACAATCAAAGACAGAACCCTATTTATACCTTTCTTGTTTGAAGACGAACAGGCGGGATGAATTTCTAATGATGTGTCGACACTGTCAATAAGTGTCGACACTGACTTATAATGTCTCGACACTCATGTGTCGACACAAATTTAGTCAACAGATTTTATGTGTCGACACTTGGTTAAGTGTCGACACCACTATACTCGACATGTGTCGAGACTTTACTTAGAAAAATTCTGAGTAAAACTTAAGTGTCGACACTTTATTGGATGTGTCGACACCTACTCGACATGTGTCGACACTAACATTCTGAAGTGTCGACACTAACTTCCTAGATGTGTCGACACCATTTTCCTGAAGTGTCGACACTTACTATTCTGTGTCGACATAGACTTGTCTATGTGTCGACACCTTTTTACTTAGCCAATTTTTGTTCTGTATACTTAGTCTAAGTTTATCATACCTAGTTCAATTTTGAACCTATTAAACTTAGCTTCTTCTAAGGGCTTAGTAAACATATCAGCTATCTGATTATCTGTTTTAACATATTCAAGTGCAATATCATTTCTTTCTACATGCTCCCTAAGAAAGTGATATTTTATCTCAATATGTTTAGTTCTACTATGTGATACAGGGTTATTAGCTATGGAAATAGCACTTGTAGAATCACAATAAAGTGGAGTTCTACTTACCTGACATCCATAGTCTTCTAGCTGATGTTGAATCCACAGAAGTTGAGCACAGCAACTTCCTGCAGCTACATATTCTGACTCAGCTGTGGAGATGGCCACACTGGTTTGCTTCTTACTACTCCATGAAATGAGTCTTCCACCTAGGAATTGACAGGATCCAGTTGTGCTTTTTCTATCTTCTTTGCATCCTGCAAAGTCTGCATCTGAATAGCCTGTTAGATCAAAATCTCCATTCCTAGGGTACCAGAGGCCTAGATAAGGTGTGCCCTTTAGATATCTCAAGATTCTCTTGACTGCAGTCAAGTGAGATTCTTTGGGGCAGGCTTGATACCTGGCACAAACACATGTAGCATACATAATGTCAGGCCTACTTGCAGTCAAGTATAGTAGGGAGCCAACTATCCCTCTATACAAGGTTTCATCCACAGGTTTCCCTGCATCATCCTTGCTTAGAGACATACTTGACCCCATAGGAGTCTTCATGGTACTGGAGGAATCCATACCATATTTCCTTATGAGTTCTAGGGTGAACTTTGACTGACATATGGACAAGCCACTTTCAGTCTGTTTAACTTGGAGACCCAAGAAAAACTTCAGTTCTCCCATACTACTCATTTCAAATTGACTTTGCATAAGCTTTGCAAACTTTTTGCAAAGGCTACTTTCAGTAGACCCAAATATAATGTCATCTACATATATTTGGACAAGTATTACTTTGCCTCTAGATTCCCTAAGGAATAGAGTCTTATCTATTTTCCCCCTTGTGAACTTGTTCTCAATGAGGAAACTAGATAGGGTTTCATACCAAGCTCTAGGAGCTTGCTTTAACCCATACAATGCTTTCCTAAGTCTATAGACATAATGTGGAAGAGTAGGATCAACAAAACCTGAAGGCTGCTCCACATATACTTCTTCTTTTAAATTACCATTAAGGAATGCTGACTTCACATCCATTTGGTATACTTTGAATCCTTGGTAGGTTGCATAGGCCAAGAACATCCTTATGGCTTCCAGTCTGGCTACTGGAGCAAAGGTTTGATCAAAATCAATACCTTCTTCTTGCCTATATCCTTTTGCAACCAGTCTTGCCTTATTCTTAATGATGACTCCTTGTTCATCTAACTTGTTTCTGTAGATCCACTTTGTTCCTATCACATTGTGATCTTTAGGCTTAGGAACTAAGTCCCAAACCTTGCACCTCTTGAACTGGTTTAGCTCTTCCTGCATAGCTTCAGTCCACTGTGGATCTTGTATTGCTTCTTCAAATTTCTTTGGTTCTATTTGAGACAGAAAACTTGAATATACTGCAGCATTCTGATTTCTGCTCCTTGTCTGAACACCTTGTCTTGGATCTCCAATGATCAGCTCCACTGGATGATCTCTTAGATGCCTGTTGGCTGGAGGCATCCTTACTTCTGGTTGTACTTCTTCAGCATCTTCATCATGCTGAGTTCCTTGAACTTCTTCAGCTCCTGGTACATGTAGTTCTCCCCCTGGACATAAGCCATCTTCTTCTACTTGCTGTCTTGCAGCAGGTACATCTTCTATGGTTAGCTTGTCCATCTTCTTAATAAGACCTGTGGGGCTGCACACACTACTAGACAACTCATTGTTAATTAGTTGTGTCTCATCAAAAACTACATGCACAGACTTCCTCTACAACTTGTGTAGTCAAGTTGTAGACTCTATAAGCCTTACTATTATTGCTGTACCCAACAAACACTCCCTCTTGGGATTTGGCAGCAAACTTAGTTAAGTAAGACTTCCCATTGTTAAGTATGAAGCATTTACAACCAAAAATCCTAAAATAGGATAGATTTGGTTTCCTGCCTTTCACTACTTCATAGGGGGTCTTGTTTAACCTTTTAGTGATGGTAGCCCTATTTATCACATGGCATGCAGTGTTAACTGCTTCAGCCCAGAAATATTCTGGCAGTGATGAATCACTTAATAGGGTTCTACCAGCCTCTATCAAGGTCCTATTTTTCCTTTCAGCAATGCCATTTTGCTGAGGTGTTCTAGGTGAAGAGAATTCTTGAAATATCCCATAGTCTTCACACAGCTTTGTCATGCTTTCAGATTGAAACTCAGTACCATGGTCACTTCTAATTTTGACCACTGTACAGTTCAATTCATTCTGAATTTGCCTAACAAAACTGTGGAAGACACTAGGTGTTTCAGATTTCTGCTTTAAGAAGAACACCCAGGAAAACCTTGAGTAGTCATCAACAACTACAAAGGTGTAGACCTTCCTACCTAAGCTGTGAACTGGCATTGGACCAAATAGATCCATATGCAAGAGGTATAAACACCTCACAGCATCCTTGTTGTCAATGCTTCTAAAGGTGGATTTAGTCTGCTTGCCCTTTTGACAAGCTGAGCAAATGCCATCTTTGACACACTTAACTTGAGGACCATTCCTCACTAACTCTTTACTAAAGAGTTTGCCAATAGTCTTGTAATTAAGATGAGCAAGCCTCTTGTGCCACTTGACACATTGAGAGACTGTCTCATCAGCTACAAGACAAACTGGAGAACTATTGTTCTCAACCATAATGTCTAAACAATAGACATTTCTCTTCCTATAACCTGTCAAAATGATCTTTTGATCACTTGACCTCTTGATATGACAACCATTTTTAACAAATGAGATGTCATACCCTACATCACTTAATTGACTTATACTAATGAGGTTATGTTTCAAACCTTTAACATAAGCCACTTGAGTAATGGTAACAAGGTTAGAAGAAATGTTACCAAACCCTTTGATGATTCCTTTTTCAGAACCACCAAAGGTCACCTTTGGACCATTTTTGATTGGGATGTAGTCCTTCAGTAGTCCCCTAGTTCCAGTCATGTGTCTGGAACATCCACTATCCAAGTACCATGTAGGGGTATGGCCACTTGGATTTTCCTGCAAAACAAATTAATGAACCTTAGAACCCAAAGTAAACTTGGGTCCTTGGTGATTGTTAGTTTGCAATTTGACATAGCTACCTGCTGTCTTTCCAACAGGTAACTTGCTACACAACTTGGCACTGGCATTGTGCCAACAATCCAAAGCAAAGTGGCCAACCTTGCCACAGCACCAACATTCAAATTTGTTGTACCTTTGCTTAGGTTCTGACTTAGCTGTCTTAACTACAGCAGTCTTGTTGAATGTTGGGGCTTTGCCCTTGGACTTGGACTGATCCTGAACAGTCCTAGCTGGATTAACAAAACCCAGTCCAGTCTTTCCTTTATGATGAACAAATCATCAATCAAGGGTAGCACTGATTTAGGTTTTGAAAACCTAGCTGCTAGCTCTTTCTCCTTCTGAAGATTAATCTCCAGTTTCTTAATTTGATCATTCTTAAATGTAATAGTACCCATCTGAATCACAGTAATGTGTTTCAGCCTGGCCACTTCATTCAGTTTTTGATCATAATTCTTCTCATAATCTATTGCAGCTGCCTTGAGATCAGCAATTTCCTTGGCCAAATTTTTGGCTAGGGTCTTGCTTTTCTTATAGGCTTGCAATAGTACTTGATATTCATCTAGGAGTTGATGAATATCTCCCTCAGACTCAGATATATTCTCATCACTTGATGAAGAATAATCTGACTCTGAACTAGAACTGGAATCAGAACTTTGAGTTAAACCTTGTACCTGACTGGGTCCTGGCTGCTCCAGGTTTTTGGTACTTTCAGTCAAAGCCATCAGTCCTTGGCTTTGACAGTCTTCTTGCTCATAGATAGATTCCATGATCTGCATAAACTCTTCTTCTTCTTCAGCAAATAGCCCAATATAGGCTTCAGCATCTGTCTCAGTGTCTGAAGAAGACATATCTGAAAGAGTCTTCTCATTCTTTGCAACAAAGGACTTCTCCTTCTTTCCTTTGAAGTGTGTTTTCTTTTTGTCACTGGATTCTTTCCTTCTTTCAGGACAGTCTGCAATAACATGGCCCTGTCTATTGCAGCAGTAACAAATTATCTTGGATCCAGTTGCCTTACTAGTCTTGGTCCTTTTCTTGTCCTTCTTTGAAGGCTTCTTTTCCTGATACTGAACCTCTTTCCCTTTGGAAGATGAAGGTCTAGACCTCCACTGTTTCTTCTTAAGGAACTTCTGAAAATGTCTGGTGAATGCAGCAAAGTCTTCATCACTTTCACTGCTTGTAGATTTTGTACTTTCTGACTCTTCAGATTCTGATTCAACTACCTCAGGAGGAGGAGTTGATGACTTGGTCCTGCTCTTTCTGGGTACATCTGACTTAAAGGCAACAGTCTTTTCTCTGTATTCAGTCCTTGTTGACTTTTCTTCTTCTTTTCTCACTGACAATTGCATCTCATAAGATAACAACTTGCCAAAAAGTGTGGGAGGAGGAATTTCTCCCAACTTTGCCATTTCTCTGATGGCACAGATCTTGGTGTCCCAGTCTTTGGTGAGGGACCTTAAGAATTTATCATTCAACTCATAGTTTGTGAACTCTCTTCCATATGACATGAGTTCATTTACAATTCTATAAAATTTCTTGTAGCATTCAGTGATGCTATCTCCTCTTCCTTGCCTAAAGCTCTCATATTCTTGATTAAGCAAGGACTTCCTATCTTGCCTTACTTCTTCAGAACCTTCCATATAGACAATGAGGGTGTCCCACATTTCTTTTGCAGTTTTACAGTGAATAAGGTTCTGGAAGGTGGCATCATCAATTGCACTAACTATTATATTCTGTGCTCTTTTGTCCATGGTTGCTAGGACAATCTCATCCTTGGTCATTTCAGAGAAATCCTTTGGAGTCCTCTGATTTGCATCCAATACTGAAATCTTCATGGGCACATATGGCCCTTCTTTGACTGTGATGTATATCCTAGGGTCAGAGGCTTCCATAAAAAGCCTAACCCTCTCTTTCCAGATCCCAAAGATCTCTTTTCTGCATATAGGTAGTTTCATTGAACCCAACTCCTTATGATTCTCTGAAGAACCCATGTTCTTGATTTTCTTGAAACTGTTTCCTGTTTCCTGACTTATACTGAATCTGCCAAACTGGATCTCCTCAGACAGTTAGTCCTGATTTTGAGGAACCTGCTTTGATACCACTTGAAAGATATGGTACCTAAACACCTAGAGGGGGGGGGGGGGTGAATAGGTGACCTAAACCTTTTTAGACTTTTGTTTGGCAGCACAACAGTTTTTCACTGATTACTACAGCTAACAGCAAATACAGAAATTAAGCATTCAATTCACAGCACAGCACAGCACAGAAGACACACTAATTTTATAGTGGTTCCCCAATCTTTGGGTACATCCACTTTCCCCCTTCGCCTATCTAGCAGTGTACTAGATTCGGCCAAACTTCTCCACTAGCTCAGAACCCAACAAGGTTCCTACCTCAGGCCCAAAGCCTTACACTCAGCCAAAAGGCCTACACTCAGCCACCCAGGCCTACACTCAGCCACCCAGGCCTACACTCAGCCAATCAGGCTTACACTCAGCCAATTAAAGGCCTACACTCAGAGTTCTTCAACTCCTACACTCAGGCACCAAGCCCTACCCTCAGCCTTTATAAAATAGGCTTACAATCACTCAGATCCAATGGATCTTACAAGTTTAAAATAGAAATTACAAATGCTAACTCTACAACTCAGAAAGGATGAGAGGAGTTGAGAGTTTCTTGAAGAGTTCTTGGAAGAACTCAGCTTGATCCAAACTGACTTAGCTTTCTTCAAAGCTTCTTGAGTAGAACTGAATTAGTCTGAATCTTCTGCAGTTGATCCTTGATCTCTGCTTCTTGAAATCCAGATGACTCTGAATTGTTCTTCTCAGCCTTAGTTCCAAAGACTGAATCCTTGGTTGGAGCTCTCTCTCTCCAACTACTTAGATCTGCAGTTGGACTGCCTGATCTTCTTGTGTTGATCCTCTGTGTATCACTTCTTGATTTAGACTGATCAACCACTTCAATTATTATCACACCATGTAATGATTGTGAACTTCTTAACCACTTAACAACATCATTCTGTAAACTCTGGGTGCCTATTTATAGGCTTCCTTCATGGTAACCGGCTGATCCGGTTCATAACAGACTTCTGACTTCTCTGACAGTTGATGTAGACCGGCTGGATCGGCAGCTGTCATGTCAACCAGTCACTTCTTGAAATTCTCTAACTGTCAGATAGTGTCGAGACTTTCTGTTCTTAAGTGTCGACACTTATAGACCAAGTGTCGACACATGTTGTGTAAGTGTCGACACAAGTCTACAAGGTGTCGACACAATTCCTTGTATGTCTCGACACAGTTTCTTCTGCATGTGTCGACACTGAAATTGAGTGTCGACACAAGTACTTGTACTTCATTCTTTATCTGTATTCTTCTAAGTGTCGACACATCTCCTTTGTGTCGACACATCTCCTTTGTGTCGACACATCTTCATGTGTTGAAACTGTCAAGTGTCGACACTGCTTCTTGGTGTCGACACAAGTCTTCATCTTGTTTCTTCAGCTGAGTGTCGACACATTCCTTTAGTGTCGACACTTGTACTTAGAATAATTTACAACTTTTCTGTTTTTGCTAAGTGTCGACACAGCTCCTTGTGTCGACACTTTCTTCAAGTGTTGAGTCTTCTGGTTATGTGTCGACACATTGTGCTGAGTGTCGACACAATCTTCAAGTGTTGACTCCTTTGAGTGTGTGTCGACACATTGTGTTGAGTGTCGACACATTCTTCATATTTTGACTCTGCTGATTGAGTGTCGACACATTGTGTTGAGTGTCGACACTTGTACTTAGTCTCTGCAGAATTTTGCTGAGTGTCGACACAACTCCAAGTGTCGACACTTTCTGATGTGACTCAGCTCTTCTAGGTGTCGACACTTCTGCCAAGTGTCGACACAGCTTTTCTGCATTCTTCTACACTGAGTGTCGACACAGCTCCAAGTGTCGACACTTTCTGACTGGTGTCGACTCTTCTTCCCAGGTGTCGACACAATGACTCCAAGTGTCGACACTGCTTGTCTGGGTGTCGACACAAGCTTTCTCAAGTGTCGACACTTTCCCTCTGGGTGTCGACACATGGACTTAGAAATTTTCAGCTTCAGTCCAGTGTATAACTAACCTGCACAAGTAACTCAAACAAACATCAAATACATTCTGATGTATATCATTGAGTTAGGTGAGGCTTCTTCAAATCAGGTACATTTGACCAATGTACCCAACAATATACAAAAAAAGAGAAGATTGCAGGCAGACTAGAAAGAAGTCTTACAAAAATCTAAAGTTTCACACACTGCAATCAGCATAGGCCAGAGAACATCATCATCAAGAAGAAGAAGAACATGCAATCTCTATCAAAAGTCTTCTTCTTTCAACCCTACATGACAACTTCAGAAGGACAACAATAACTCTATCTGTCGAGGAAGTTCCTGAAGCAATCTCGGGTCAAGGCAATCAAGTTTTTGAAGACCTGTCACCCTGAAGCAGAGCTCCAGATTTCCTGAAACATTCAAGATCTCAGGGGGAGCAATCTGCTGAAATCAATACACTAGTCGTCTCAGTTTTTATTGAGAAAGAGAAGACACCATCACCTTTTTCCATCCTCTATATAGGGATTTAAGTCCCTTCAAAATTATTCCTGGTTGCAAGTCTCCTACCAAAAGCCTTGAGGTTTTGGTTTTTGAGCACCTGGTCAAAAGCTTAGTGGTGTCAGGCACCTGATCAAAAATCTGAGTGGATTCCTACCAGGGTGGTAGAAGAGTGGATGTACCCAAGTTGGGGAACCACTATAATTTCTTGTGTCGTCTGGTTGCCCTTTTTCTTTTATTTTTGGCTGTGTTTTGTGATTTGTTAGGTTGCTATGTTTATTACTTTGTTTGCTAACTTGTTCACCTAGGATTACAGCAAAAGTTGTAAAGATTTTGTAAGACACCACAATACTCTATTCACCCCCCCCCTCTAGAGTATTTCAGATCTAACCTTCACTTTCATGTTATATGCCATACGACGGATGGGGGTGTTACACACTGACTATGTTACCAAGGAACGCTACCGAGGACAATCAAAACTTGCATTTGGAGAACTTAGCGTATAGTTGATTCCTCCTCAGCGTCTCCAATACCAAATGCAAATGCTTAAAGTGATCCTCCTCACTCTGTGAGTACACCAATATATCGTCGATGAAGACGATCACAAAGTGGTCTAAGTACTCCCTGAAAGTCTTGTTCATCAGATCCATGAACACTCACGGCGCATTAGTCAGCCCAAACGGCATGACTGTAAACTCATAATGCTTGTATCTCGTACTAAAAGCTGTCTTGGGGATGTCACTATCCCTTATCCTCAGCTGATAATACCCGGACTTAAGATCCAATTTCGAGTACACTGATGACCCTACTAACTGATCGAACAGATCATCAATCCTTAGGATCGGGTACTTGTTCTTTTCTGTTAACTTGTTCAGCTCCCGGTAATCAATACAGAGCCACAAACATCCGTCCTTCTTCTTCACGAAAAGGACCGGTGCGCTCCAAGGCGACGAACTTGGACGCACATAACCTTGTTCCAAAATCTCTTGAAGTTGTACCTTCAGCTCCACCATCTCCTTAGGAACTTGTAACGCCCCAATTTCCGTAAGAGGGACGATCAATGTTTTTGGCCATGATTGGGTCATGGTAAGGGGTGACACGGCCAAGGACACGGGCGTGTCCAAGGCCGTGTCTCGGTCGGGTTCGACAAAGAGCCCGGGAGGTCGTCGATTTGAAGTCGATGAAGTGTGGTCGAGTCTGCGCTCGATGATCTGCACTCGATGATTTGCGCGGTCGACGATCTTGGTTCGACGATCAGGCCAGCAATCGACGATCTGGCCAGCGCTCGACATTCTATCCAGCGCTCGACGTTCTGCGCTCGATGATTTGCGTGGTCGACGATTTTGGTTCGACGATCAGGTCAACGATCGTCGATCTGGCCAGCGCTCGACGTTCTGGCCAGCGCTCGACGATCTGCACTCGACGATTTGCACGGTCGACGATTTTGGTTCGACGATCAGGCCAGTGATCGTGGTTCTGGCCAGCGCTCGACGATCTGGCCAGCGATCGACGATCTACGTTCGACGATCTGGCTTGCGCTCGACGATTTTGCACTCTTCGATTTGTGTGTTCGACGATCTTGGTTCGACGATCGTCGAGCGGCGATCTTGGCGGATTGGTTTGACGCAGAGTGTTCGACATTCTATTTTTCCAGGTCAGACCCGTATCGCAGCCGTACATTCCTTTGTGTGGGATCCGAAGGCTGGGGGTTTTTCTGTTTGGGATATACCCGAAAGTAGGGTTTCAAAATCCGGATTGTTTCAGTCTCTGTTTCTCCGTCTAAGATCTAGAGAGAAGGGAGAGCGCGGAAGACGGTGAAGGAGATCCGGCCTTTAGAGAGGCTTCGGTGGTCCAAATCGCGAACCGAGTTCGGATCCGTGGAGGCAAGATCGTTGCGACGGTTTTCATCCGGCTAAGTTTCCATGGCTAGGAAGAGGGGTCGGAAGGTAACGACACTTATCCTCTTGGTTTTAGGATGCGTGTCTTACATCTCTTATTTCCATGGTTTTTGGGCACCAATCTCTAATATGGGAGGGGTTTTGGTTGCCAAGGTTCAAGAGAAACCTCTAGGTCGATTGAGTCCATCCCCGACATGATTTTGCATTAGAGATCCGCTCCATTAATAGATTAGGCATGGTGGGTGAAGCCGTGGTCGCGACCGTTAGTCCGGCCCAGTGATGTTGCATACGAGCTTTAGGGTTTTGGTAGAAACCCGTTGCGGCAAGAGGCCGTTTATGATGTTTGTGATGCTTTCCCCGTTTTCTCGTGTGAGTACATGTAGACGGAACCAGACAAGGTTAGCTCCGCATTGGCGGTAGATGGTTTCCTTGGTGGACAAGGTTAGCTCCCCATTGGCGGTAGATGGTTTCCTTGGTGTGCGGGAACGCTGCAGTACGAATGAGGAATTATGGTGGAATTGGCTTGGTTTGTGATGTGCCAAGGCATGGCTGTGTCTCTGTGGTCGGCTGGCTATCCCATGACGTGCAAGTCATGCGTGGAAAGTGTCCCGGCGAGACTAGTCCCCTTTTTGTAAGACTGACGAGAACACCGAGCATGGGGTAAGCCCGGGCAATGAGGCCATGAGCGGGTGGGGTCCAGCAAGGGTTCTTAGAATCGGTCAGTGTGTTGGACGGAATCCTGACATGAGAAGTCAGAATTTGCCGGCAAACCCGGGTCTACGACCGTGAGCGGGTGGGGCCTTGACAAGAATTCCTTGTGGAGGCTAGTATGCCGTTGGGGGATTGTGGTTCCTCTTTGTTTGCGGCTTTATTCCATTGGTGAAATGATGAGTACCCAAATGATGTGATGTTGTGCTAAATGCATACGCTATAGGGTGCCTTGGGTGAAGCCCGGGTGTTGCATTCATGTTGCATAGTAAGCCCTTTTATTATATGCTCAACAGTAGAGAACATGTATGATGTTTGAGACATCCAAGCCTATTTCCTTAGTTGCTTTTCTTGCTTATGATTATTGCATACGAAGTGCTAACTTGCAGGTTGGAGGAGTACCCCGGGGTACGTTAGGGGCAGCCGGGAGGAGATGTGTTTGTTACACAGTTTGTGGTCAGCCTTTGCTGGCCCACGTTACCACCAATTTTTACAGGACAAGGATAGCAAGCAGGAGCTAGCTCGCCGGACAAAAAGTCCTAAGCCTCATGAAGAGTACCGCTTTGCTTTAGCTTTACTTATTTGACATTGTATTTTTGATGCTCCTGTATTCCGGCTTGCATGCCGAGGTAGTTTAGGGGTGCTGATGCACGTTCTTGACTGTTTTTATTATTTGAACTTCGGACTCACTTTTGTTGTAAGGCCTTAAGGCCATCTCTAATCTCATATATGTGTGGATATCTTCTAGTATCTTTGCTGTTTCCGCTGTGTTGTGTCTTGAGTTTTGAGATTGGGTAGTTATATCATCTTATAATACTAAAGCTGTGGCGTCTGTATGTTGTGGGGCCCCGGCCGGACCCATATTATACGGTCATTACAGGGGAGGTGTTACAATTTGGTATCAGAGGGAGGTTAGATCCAAGGTCAGTGCGTATAGAAGATATCCACATATGAGTAATGCAGTACCATGAGTGTCCTTATGTTTGAGTCTTGTGATTAGAGACTGATTCCTTGTTTTCTTGCTTTTCTAAAGAGTGCAAGCAACGAGGCGGGTATGTCGAGACCAAGAGAAGAGCTTTCGGCGATCAGTGCCACTGCTCCGGGTCTTTTGGGCACGAGTGTAAACCCGGCCGATTTCTGTCGCATGCTTGCGGAAGCAATGGTGACAACCCAAGCTGCAGCGACAGCTCAGGTAGCAACCCCTGCTACAACGGATACAGCGACGGCCGTGCCAGGCGGAGAAGCTAGGCGAGTGGAGCCTTTGGCGAAAAGGGTGGCTGTTGGACATGGAGACCGGCACATGAAGTATTTTCTGAGATTACATCCCCCGACATTCAAGGGAGTCGGTACCCCGACTGATGCGAAGGATTGGTTGGCAAGGATACAAGAACATCTGAGGGTGGCAGAGACGCCCGAAGATAAGAAATCTGAGTTTGCGGCCTTCATGTTAGAAGGAGACGCAAAGATGTGGTGGTGAGCCATAGAGGACGCCAATTTCCTGGACGCACCCCGTCCATAGAAGAGTTTGGGGATGCTTTTCTAAAGAATACATTCCCGTTTCAACGAGGTTGGCCCTTCAGAGGCAGTTTCTGCACTTGGTGCAGTGAGATAAGACGGTGGACGAGTATGAGCAAGAGTTCACCCGTTTGGGTCTTTATGCAAGAACAACGATGGCAGATGATGTAGAGAGGTATAACATCTTCTACCAGGGGCTGAGGGAGAATCTGAGGCAACTCCTCATTTCCATGAAGAGGGCTGGTTTTAATGAGCTTGTTGAGGCTGCCAGGACATTAGAGAGTGATCTGGAGCGAACCCAATGTCGTAAGGGTTTCACTCCCAAGCAAGGGGAATGGAAGCCTTCCCAATCCCAGGGAAAGTCTGAAGGGAATAGGTGGAGGAAAAAGCCTCACACTTCCAGGTCCGGTGAGAAGAGCAAGTGGATGTCTGGAGGTTCTCACTCTAGGGGACCGCCGACGTGCTACAACTGCGGTAAGGTGGGGTACATCGCTCATGTTTGTCCTTAAGGAGGAGGGGAGCAAGAGGCAAGGCAGGAGCAGACTGTGCGCTCCGGCCCCAGTGCCGCAGAGAAAGGGAAGATGGCGGAGTCTAGTTCTTCTCCGTTCCAACCGGTACAACCAAGGGCCTACAACCTTGGACAGCAGGAAGCGATCCGCCAAACCGATGTGGTGACAGGTATGAGTAAATTTAAGTTTAACTTTGTGCTTCATACTTTTAGACCTTTATGTGTGATGTCTATGTTATAGGCTTCATATTAGTTTTCGGATACCCCGCTAGGGTATTGTTTGATACGGGAGCATCGCACTCCTTTCTTGCGGGGACCATCATCCGGAGAATAGGAGTTGAGTCATTTTCGGCGGACGTGGAGCTGAAAGTGCGCATGCCCAATGGGTCATCCATGACCACCGGGGCCAAAGGGCGCATTTGTTGGGAGCTGGACGGAGTTGACTTCGTATTGGTAGTAGTGGTTTTACCATTGGTTAAGTTTGATGTAATTTTGGGCATGGACTGGCTTGCAGAGCAGCGCGCCAGTACTGATTGCCTATCCAAGGTGGTGACCCTAAGGAGCAAGGGGCAGGCGGAAGTCAAGTTTGAGGGCCTTAGTGGAGTGGCATGTTCCCTGATTTTGGCGTTGCAGTTGGTGTGAGCAGTTAACCAGGGTGGAATAGCGCTTGTAGCGTTATTGGAGGTTCGCCTCTCCAAGTTATCAATTGGGGAAGTGCCAGTGGTGGCAGAATTATAGGACGTGTTTCCTGATGATCTTCCTGGAGTGCCTCCTCGACGGGAGATCGACTTCTTGATTGAGTTAGTGCCAGAGGCTAGACCAGTGTCACGGCCTCCGTTTAGAATGGCACCAAAAGAGTTGGCTGAGCTCAAAGTGTAGTTGCAGGAACTATTGGAACAGGGGTATATCCGACCCAGTTCATCACCGTGGAGCGCGCCGGTGTTGTTCGTGAAGAAGAAAGATGGTAGTATGCGGTTGTGCATAGACTACCGAGAGCCGAATAAATTGACCGTTAAGAATAAGTATCTGATTCCTCGGATAGACGACCTGTTCGGCCAGTTAGTGGGGTTGGTGGTGTATTCAAAGTTGGACTTAAAGTCGGGATACTATCAATTGCGAATTCGGGACGAGGACATACCCAAGACAGCGTTTGGTACGAGGTATGGTCACTTCGAGTTCTCGGTGAAGCCGTTCGGGCTGACAAACGCGGCATCTGTGTTCATGGATCTTACGAATCGAGTATTTTGGGAATACTTGGATTCTTTTGTGGTTGTCTTCATTGATGACATCTTGGTGTATTCCAAATCGGAAGTGGAGCATGAGACCCACTTGAGAGTGGTCTTGCAGGTGTTGAGAGAGAATCAGCTGTATGCAAAGTTCTCAAAGTGCGAGTTCTGGTTAGAGAAGGTGGCATTTTTGGGCCACGTGATTAGTGGGGATGGGGTGGAAGAGGATCCAACAAAAGTGGAAGCCATCAGAGATTGGCCGGTTTTGAGAACCGTAGCGGAAGTCCAAAGTTTTCTTGGACTATTCGGGTACTATAGGAGATTCATGGAGAATGTTTTGCAGATAGCTCTACCCCTCACCTCACTCACTCATAAAGATCATAAGTTTGTGTGGACTCAAGAGTCAGTCAAGCATTTGAGGCACTGAAGGAGAGACTGATGATGGCTCAAATCCTAAGTCTACCGTAAGGGACCGAGGGATTTCAGATCTTCAGTGACACATCAGGATGCGGTTTGGGTTGCGTTTTGGTGCAACATGGCAAGGTGATAGCTTTTGGGTCTAGGCAGCTGAAGCTTCATGAGAGGAATTACCCCGTCCATGACTTGGAGTTGGCGGCGGTAATTTTTGCGTTGAAAATATGGCGACACTATGTTTATGATGCAAAGGTGAAGATCTTCACGGATCATAAAAGCCTGAAGTATCTCTTGGATAAAAAAGACTTGAACATGAGGCAACGCAGGTGGGTTGAGTTCCTTGGAGACTACGAGGTGGCGATTCAGTATACGCCAGGTAAAGCCAATATGGTGGTGGATGCCTTGAGTAGAAAGTACTCGGGGCAAGGGAATTGGATCGAAGCTCATGATGAGCGATTGGTACGGGACTAGGAGTCCCTTGGCTTGGAATGCATAGCGAGAGGCGAGTCTAGCATGGCTCGGTTGAATTGGATTGAAATCCAGAATGACTTGTTCGATCGTATTCGGGAAGCGACCCGTTTGGATGTGAAGTTTCAACCGTTCGTGGTGGAGGCTCAAAAGGGCGAGAGCAGTGCCTGGGAGATGATTGATGGGATCTTGAGGAAGGGCGGACGGATTTATGTACCACAGTTCGCCAAGCTCTGTGAGGAGTTGATGTTTGAGGCTCACTTCTCAAAGTACTCCGTTCACCTGGGTAGTACAAAGATGTACTTGGATATGAAGAAATTCTTTTGGTGGCCTGGGCTGAAGCGGGACGTAGCTTTGTATGTGAATCGATGCCAAACGTGTGCCTTGGTGAAGGCAGAGTTTCAGAGCCGGGCGGGTTCCTGAAGCCTTTTCCAATCCCCGAGTGGAAATTCGATGATATCTCCATGGATTTTGTGCATGGGTTACCTAGATCGCAGCAGGGTAATGACGCTATTTGGGTGATCGTGGATCGCTTAACCAAGGTGGCCCACTTCATCCCAAATCGGAAGGAGGACAGCGTGGAGAAGCTTGTGGAGTTGTATGTTCGCAACATTGTGCGACTACATGGGATTACTAATAGCATAGTCAGCGATCGAGATGGACGGTTTACGTCCAAGGACTGGAGATTGGTTCAAAAGAGTTTGGGCATGAAGCTCAAGTTCAGTACAGCTTTCCATCCCCAAACTGACGGGCAAACCGAAAGAACGAACCGTACTATGGAAGACATGCTGAGAATATGCATTATTTAATTCGGCAAGAAGTGGGAAGATCACCTCTTCATGGTGGAGTTCACGTACAACAACATTTACCAAGAAAGTATAAAAATGGCACCGTATGAAGCCTTATATGGGAGAAGGTGTCGAACGCCGATGTCTTGGGCAGAGGCGGGAGACACCAAACTGTTGGGAAAAGAGATGGTAGCTGACGCTTGTGAGATGATGCAGACCATTCGAGAGCATATGAAGGTAGCGCAAGATCTGCAAGCAAAGTATTTTAATGCTCGCCATAGGAAGCTGGAGTTTGCGGTAGGCGATTGGGTCTATTTAAAAATCAAGTCGTTCAAGGGCGTTTCACGGGTTCGCCGACTCAAGAAGTTGAGTCCAAGGTTTTTGGGACCTTTCAAAGTTGTTGAACGGGTAGGAGAAGCAGCGTAAGGGTTGGCGTTGTCCGCATAGCTGAGGGGATTACACGACGTCTTCCATGTCTCCGTCTTGAGGAAAGCCTTGGTAGAGGCTAGTATGGTGATCGAGCCGGCATCGGTGCCGATAAATGAAGGCTTGAGGACGCGAGTACGTCCAGTTGCCATAGAGGATTCAGAGATTCGGCAATTGTGGAACAAAGAGGTTAAACTCATTAAAGTCTGATGGGACAACTGTGGTCGTGAGGAGCTCTCTTGGGAGCGAGAGCAAATCATGCTGGAGGAGTATCCAGAGTTTTTCCGTTCATGTACCATGTAAGCTTTTGTCCCCTTTAATTTTCTGTAATTTCGGGATGAAATTCGTTTAAGGGGGAGAGAGTTGTAACGCCCCAATTTCCGTAAGAGAGACGATCAACGTTTTTGGCTAGGATTGGGTCATGGTAAGGGGTGACACGGCCAAGGACACGGGCGTGTCCAAGGCCGTGTCTCGGTCGGGTTCGGTAAAGAGACCGGGAGGTCGTCGATTTGAAGTCGACGAAGTGTGGTCAAGTCTGCGCTCGACGATCTGCGCTCGATGATTTGCGCGGTCGACAATCTTGGGTCGACGATCAGGCCAGCGATCGTCGATCTGGCCAGCGCTCAACGTTCTAGCCAGCGCTCGACGATCTACACTCGATGATTTGCATGGTCGACGATTTTGGTATGACGATCAGGTCAGCGATCGTCGATCTGGACAGCGCTCGATGTTCTGGCCAGTGTTCGACGATCTATGCACGACGATTTGCGCGGTCGACGATTTTGGTTCGATGATCAGGCCAGTAATCGTGGTTCTGGCCAGCGCTCGACAATCTGGCCAGCGATCGACGATCTGTGTTCGACGATATGGCTTGCGCTCGACGATTTTGCGCTCGTCTATTTATGCGTTCGACGATCTTGGTTCGACGATCGTCGAGCGGCGATCTTGGTGGATTGGTTTGACACAGAGTGTTCGACATTCTATTTTTCCAGGTGAGACCCGTATCGCAGCCGTGCATTCCTTTGTGTGGGATCCGAAGGCTGGGGATTTTTCTGTTTGGGATATACCCGAGAGTAGGGTTTCAAAATCCAGGTTGTTTCAGTCATTGTTTTTTCGTCTAAGATCTAAAGAGAAGGGAGAGCGTGGAAGACGGTGAAAGAGATCCGGCCTTTAGAGAGGATTCGATGCTCCAAATCGCGAGCCGAGTTCGGATCCATGGAGGCAAGATCATGTCGAAGGTTTTCATCCGGCTAAGTTTCCATGGCTAGGAAGAGGGGTCGGAAGGTAACAACACTTCTCCTCTTGGTTTTAGGATGCGTGTCTTACATCTCTTATTTCCAGGGTTTTTGGGCACAAATCTCTCATATGAGAGGGGTTTTGGTCGCCAAGGTTCAAGAGAAACCTCCGGGTCGATTGAGTTCGTCCCCGACATGATTTTGCATTAGAGATCCGCTCCGTTAGTGGATTAGGCATGGTGGGTGAAGCCGTGGTCGCGACCGTTAGTCCGACCCGGTGATGTTGCATACGAGCTTTAGGGTTTTGGTAGAAACCCGTTGCGGCAAGAGGTCGTTTATGATGTTTGTGATGCTTTCCCCGTTTTCTCGTGTGAGTACGTGTAGCCGGAACCGGACAAGGTTTGCTCCGTATTGGCGGTAGATGGTTTCCTTGGTGGACAAGGTTAGCTCCTCATTGGCGGTAGATGGTTTCCTTGGTGCGCGAGAACGCTGCAGTACGAATGAGGGATTATGGTGGAGCTGGCTTGGTTTGTGATGTGCCAAGGCATGGTTGTATCTCTGTGGTCGGCTGTCTATCCCGTGATGTGAAAGTCATGTGTGGAAAGTGTCCCGACGAGACTAGTCCCCTTTTTGTGAGACTGACGATAACGACGAGCATGGGGCAAGCCCGGGCAATGAGGCCATGGGCGGGTGGGGTCCAGCAAGGGTTCTTAGAATCGGTCAGTGTGTTGGACGGAATCCTGACATGAGAAGTCAGAGTTTGCCGGCAAGCCCGGTTCTACGACCGTGAGCGGGTGGGGCCTTGGCAAGAGTTCCGTGTGGCGGCTTGTGTGCCGTTGGGGGATTGTGGTTCCCCTTTGTTTGCAGCTTTATGCTATTGGGGAAATGATGAGTACCCAAATGATGTGATGTTGTGCTAGATGCATACGCTATAGGGTGCCTTGGGTGAAGCCCGGGTGTTGCATTCATGTTGCATAGTAGGCCCTTTTATTATATGCTCAACAGTAGAGAACATGTATGATGTTTGAGACATCCAAGCCTGTTTCATTAGTTGCTTTTCTTGCTTATGAATATTGCATACGAAGTGCTAACTTGCAGGTTGTATGAGTACCCCGGGCTCCGTTAGGGGTGGTTGGGAGGAGATGTGTTTGTTACACAGTTTGAGGTCAGCCTTTACTGACCCACATTACCACCAATTTTTACAGGATAAGGATCGCAAGCAGGAGCTAGCTCGCTGATGACTAGTTTTAGTCACCCTTTTTGGGGGTAATTTAGTATTCAAAATGCCTAATTTTATTTATATTTTATGATTGTTATTTCATGTTTTAATGTCTCTTCACAATATATTACTTCCTAGTGTTATTAGAGTTTTGATATAAAAATCTATATAGTCTTATTATATGTGTTATGTTATTATATATTATGTTATGTTATGTATAATAATTATAGTTAATGATATGTTTTAATTTTAATGTTGTAATGTTTTTATTATTATTATGTTTTAAAATCTTGTTTTAACTTTGTTATTTTATGTAGACTAATCCATGATTGTATTGTTTTTTTTTGTAGGTTCAAGCCCGAGTTTTCAACAAGGAGCAGCCCACTCTACATCCTACCCGAGCTCAACATGCAGCCCTTGAATTATTTCACTCAAGCCCACATCAAGAGCAGCCCGAGTTTTCAATTTGGTGCAGCCCTCAAGCTCAAGTCCAACCCATTTCATGTTTGCCGAGCCTCCTTCAAGTCTTGCACATGTGGAGCCCGAGCCCAAGCAGCCCCCAACCTAAACCCGAGCCTATATAAAAGCCCAAAGCAGCCCCATGCAGCCCCTCCCTCAAGAGCAGCCCACCTAGCCTCCTACCCGAGCCCATGCATGAATATATCCATGCATGGCCGACCACCTTTCATGTCATACATGCATGTTCTCTCTCTCTCTCTCCCTTTCATTTATTGCATGCATGCATTCATATATCCATGCATGGCCGGCCACCTTTCATGTCATACATGAATGTTCTCTCTCTCTCTCCCTTTCATTTATTGCATGCATGCATTCACTTTTTCATGCTTGGCCGGCCCCTCTCTTCCCCCCCCCCCTCTTTATTCCTCATTCATCCCTTTTCCCTCTCTCTCTTTCTCATTTAAACTCATACATTCCCCTTTTCTTTTTATTATTATTTTCCTTTTTATTTTCCCAAAAGAAAGTGCATGTATTTAGCTTTTTTCTCTCTCCCTCATTAAATAAAATGCATGCACTTCTCTCCTTACATGGCCGGCCACCCCCCTTGGTCTCCTCCTCTTCATTTCATTCTAGATCCTTCTCCATCTCCTATAAAAGCCACCCCATCCCTCAAGCCAAAGAGAGAAAAATTTTGAGAAGTAAAGTTTCAAGTTGAATGTGAGTGTTGAGTGGAGAGTGGAGAGTACTTGTGAGTTGTTTTTAGTTTCACTATTGTATTAGTTTTCTTTTCCATTTTTGCAAGTTTTTCTTCCTAACATAGTCTTGTCTTTTTAATATTTTGTGTACTCTCTTTGTTTGCAAGTAATGAAAATGTTTCTCTCTTATTTTGTTTTGTCTTCCCTTTCAATTATGCGTAGCTAATTTCCTATAGCATTCGATCGTGAGGATCCATGAAGTGAGATGAGAGTTTATTTTCTTTCTTAGTTTTATTTTTGTTATTTCATGCTCGATCCTTCTTTGATTTTTTTGTTTGTCGACTCCGTATTTCCGGTATACGGTAGTAGGCTTGGGATCTCATATTTGAGTAGCCGAGAGGCTCATGAATGTGAAAGATCACTCAAAGAAGGAAGGAGTTGAACGCAATCCTAGAGATAGGACGACGTAAATCCTCCGGATTGGAGTCAAATCCAATAGTGAGAATCACCTCGATAATGCAACTTTAGGCTTCTTTGGTTTATAAAGAGATTTCGATCGAAGAGTCTATAAGTTAGGAGACCTAATGCTCTAGCGAGATTTTGTCTTATTTTCGGATCCGTCACGGTCGAGTATGATTTGCAAAATTAAAACTATCTTTATTTTTATCTCTCTCATCTAATTTCATGGTGAATCATTGATCGAATGCTAGCTTTTTATTATAAGTTTTTTCGTCTCGCAAGTTGTCTTTTGTTTTATTCTAAAAAATTATCAAATCCCATTAGTTTTTCGGTAGGATAATAGTTAGAGCGTGAGTAGAAGTAATTGACAGCCCCGTGTTTAAATACGACCTTGGTACTACGATTCGACAGGTACGCTTGCCTGTTCGGGTTTTGGCCCACCAAGTTTTTGGCGCCGTTGCCGGGGACTTTTCTTCGTCAATATTTTGAAAACGCTTGCGCTATTACTTCTCCAAAAAAAAATATAATTTATATATTTAAATATTTATAATCAACCCACTTCACCTTATTTCTACCCCACCTAAAATCTCTCGAAAAGGGTAAGGGGCTTTAAGCGCCACCATTTTAATTAATACCGGGCGAACCCTTCACCGGGTAGTCCTCGAGAAGTTCTAGAGCCAAGCAGTCTAAAAAATCTTTTTTTTTCAACAAAAAAAAAAATTTCCTTTCTTTTCCTCTTTTTCTTTCTTTTCCAAGCTTTCATTTTCATCTTCCCTCGTTTTCTTCGTTAGTGCATGACCCGAGCGAATCTGTCGCTACTTGTTGATTTGGACCCGGAAATCGAACGCTCCTTTCGGAGACAACTACGATTCGGGGCTTCCACTTCTCAAACAGCGGTTGAATATTCCTTCGGGGATTGTAATTATTCTGAAATGGGAGATCCCAACCCAGGAATGGGTCAGCAAAGGACCATGTCCGATTATGCTCGACCCAACCTAGAGGGGACTGAAACGAGTATTGTTCGACCTGCAATTGCGAACAATAACTTCGAGCTTAAGCCTAGCATCATACAAATGGTGCAGCAATATGTACAGTTCGACGGATTACAAGATGAAGATCCGAACTTGCATATTGCCAATTTTCTTGAAATCTGTGACACCTTTAAAATAAATGGTGTCTCAGACGATGCTATAAGGCTAAGACTCTTCCCCTTCTCCTTAAGAACTAAAGCCAAACAGTGGTTGAGTTCTCTTCCAAGAGGCTCAATCACTACTTGGAACATTTTAACTGAAAAATTTCTTGCTAGATATTTCCCTCCCGCTAAAACTGCTAAGTTAAGAAATGATATAACTTCTTATTCTCAAATTGCTTCTGAGACCCTCTATGACACTTGGGAGAGGTTCAAAGAACTTTTGAGAAGATGCCCTCATCATGCTCTGCCTGTATGGTTACAGGTTCAGACATTTTACAATGGGCTAAATCAAGAAACTAAGCAAATGATAGATGTCGCTTCTGCTGGTTCCTTGGACCGCAAAACTCCGGAAGCCGCTCTTGAGCTTATCGAGGACATGGCGATGAACACTTATCAGTGGAATTCATCTAGGACTCGCCCATCTAAACCTGCAGGTATCTATGAAGTGGACTCGGTTTCGCAACTGGCGCTGCAAGTGGAAATGCTGAACAAGAAGATTTCAAAGATGACTGCTTCCTCCGCCGCTAAGGTATATGAAAATGCGAATGCTGCTGCTGCCGAGCAGGTGGATTATCTGGGGAACATACCCAGGCCTGCTCAAAATAATTCTTCCAATAATTTTTCTGCTTTTTCTAATTTTTTTGCACCTCCTGGTTTTAATTCTTCTTCGAACTCTTATCACCCCGGATGGCGTAACCATCCAAATTTCTCATGGAGTAATAACGCTAACGCCATACGCCCACCGCACGATTTTACACCACCACCACCACCGCAACAAAATTTTCAAAAACCTTCCCCTTTGGAAGAGATCCTCGCTAAATATATAAGCTCGAACGATGCCACTATTAGAAATTTAACAGGATCAATGAAAAACTTAGAAAATCAAGTCGGCCAACTCGCCAAGGCCTTTTCCGAGAGACCACCTAGAACTCTTCCCTCGAACACTGAGCCTAACCCAAGGGAACACGCAAATGCGATTTCCCTTCGGAGCGGTAAAGTTGTTAACGAGCCCACCACAAGGGAAGAGCCAAGGGTGATTGTCCCTCCTGTTTGTACCCCCAAGGAGAATAATAACATAGATCTTGAAAAAGAAAAATCTATTTTTGAAAAAGAAAAGGATAGCTCCATTATTTCTAATTCTGCAAAAGAAAAAAATGGTTTTCAAAATGATACTCCGATTGTTCTAAAAGAATTTCCGCCACCTCCTTATCCGGCTAGACTTAGGAAAGACAAACTAGATGATCAGTACCAACGCTTTCTTGAAATGTTCAAACAAATTCACATTAATTTGCCATTTCATGAAGCGATTAGTCAAATGCCAAAGTACTCAAAATATCTTAAGGACTTATTAACGAACAAGACGAAATTGGAGAACTTATCACATGTAACATTGAATGAAGAATGCTCGGCAGTCATTAAAAATTCTAATCTGCCTAAAAAGGTAAACGATCCGGGTAGTTTTTCCATTCCTTGTGTCTTTGGTGATTTATTTGTTAAACATGCGTTAGCAGATCTAGGAGCGAGCATCAACTTGATGCCTTTTTCACTATTTAAGAAGTTAGGATTGGGCACTCTGAGCCCTACAATAATGAGTATCCAATTAGCTGATAGGTCTATCAAGTATCCACTAGGTATCGTTGACGACGTGCTAGTAAAGGTCGACAAATTCATCTTCCCGGTGGATTTTTTCATTCTTGATATTGAAGAGGACGTCGAGGTTCCTCTTATCCTTGGACGACCATTTCTAGCCACCTCTCGAGCGGTTAAAGACGTTAGTAACGGAAAGTTGTTTTTGCGTGTGGGAGATGATGAGGTCACATTTTCTATTAATCAATCAATGAAAAATTCTTTACAAAATGATGACTCATGCTTCTTTATTGATGTTTTAAATGAAGATTCTTCCCTTTCCCTTTCCAACATTTCTTCCAATGAATTTTCCTCTTCGTTTTCTGAAATTTCTTCACATAATTTTAACAACCCGGTGATGTCGATCCAAGAAAATTTTGAAAATAATTTTGTATGTAGTAGAAAAAAGTATGAAAATCTTGTTTTTGAAAAAGAAAAAAATTTTAAAAATTCTTATGACGAACCACCCCAGCTTGATTTAAAACCACTGCCTGACCACCTCAAATATGCCTTTCTTGCAAAAGATTCAAAATTGCCCGTTATAATCTCGGCTTTTCTTTCCCAATCCGAAAACGATCAATTGATCGAACTACTACAAAAGCATCGCCGAGCTATAGCGTGGCAAATTTGTGATATTCCTGGCATAAGCCCCTCTTTCTGCACACACAAAATATTTTTTGACAATAATCCTAAGGGTGTAGTTCAACCACAACGTCGTCTTAATCCAAATATGAAAGAGGTTGTGAAGGAAGAGGTGCTTAAGTTATTATATGCGGGGATAATTTATCCGATTTCCGATAGTCAGTGGGTGAGTCCGGTACAGGTTGTTCCTAAGAAGGGTGGGATTACGATAGTACCAAATGAAAATAACGACTTAATTCCAACTAGGACGATAACGGGATGGAGGATGTGCATCGATTACCGTAAGCTAAACGATGTCACTCGAAAAGATCACTTCCCCTTCCCCTTTATCGATCAAATTTTGGAACGTTTGTCCGGGCACAATTTTTATTGCTTCCTCGACGGTCTCTCGAGATACTTTCAAATCCCTATCGCACCCGAGGACCAAGAGAAGACGACATTCACTTGCCCCTTCGGAACTTTTGCTTATCGTAGAATGCCTTTCGGATTATTCAACGCACCCGCCACCTTTCAGCGGTGTATGCTTGCTATCTTTGATAAATACGTCGAAAATATTATGGAAATATTTATGGACGATTTTTCTGTTTTTGGCGACTCCTTTAATTTATGTTTAGAAAATTTGGAAAAAGTTTTACAACACTGCGAAGAAACTAATCTAGTGTTAAATTGGGAGAAGTGTCACTTTATGGTGCGTGAAGGCTTAGTCCTTGGCCACAACATTTTCGCTAGGGGAATTGAAGTGGACAAGGCAAAAATTGAAGTAATTGAAAAGTTACCGCCTACAAATATTAAAGCAATTAGAAGTTTTTTAGGGCATGCGGGTTTTTATCGACGATTCATTAAAAACTTTTCAAAAATTACTAAGCCTCTCACCCACCTTCTCGAAAAAGACACTCCTTTCGTTTTTGATGAATCATGTCTCGCGGCATTTGAATTAATTAAATCAAAACTTATAAATGCTCCTATTTTGATCGCCTCAGTTTGGGATTTACCTTTCGAAATCATGTGTGATGCGAGTAATCATGCGGTAGGTGCAGTTTTAGGTCAACGAATCGCTAAGAACTTTCATCCGATTTTCTACGCTAGTAAAACTCTCACTTCTGCGCAAGAAAATTACACCACGACGGAGAAAGTGCTCCTAGAGGTTATTTTTGCTTTTGATAAATTCCGACCGTATGTTACTCTTTCTAAGGTTATTGTTTTCACGGATCATTCCGCTTTGAAGTACCTCCTTTCTAAACTGGATGCCAAGCCGCGTCTTATCCGTTGGATCCTCTTACTTCAAGAATTCGACTTGGAGATTCGGGATAAGAAAGGAGCGGAAAACTTAGCAGCTAATCATCTCTCTCGTCTTGAAAATCCCAATCTAGATATTTTAAATGAAACTTTTATTAATGACTCTTTCCGGATGAGCGCCTTTTTAATATTTCTTCATCTCCTACCCCCTGGTTTGCCGATCTGGTCAATTATCTTGTGGCCCGGGTCCTTCCAAAAGAATACTCCACTCACCAAAAGAAGAAATTCTTTTCGGAGTTGAAGTATTATTTTTGGGAAGACCCATTTCTATTTCGCATTTGTGCGGACCAGGTGGTAAGGAGATGTGTTTCGCGGGAAGAGGGTCACCAAATTTTAAAACATGTTCATGAAGGTCCGACTGGCCGGCACTATCAAGCTAACCGCACCGCACACAAAGTACTTAGTGCTGGCTTCTATTGGCCAGGCATATTTAAAGATGCACAAATCTTTGTGGGCGGGTGCGATCGATGCCAGCGGACTGGAAATCTCTCAAATAAAAATGAAATGGAACAAAACTACTTTCTCGAATGCGAAGTTTTTGATCTATGGGGCATAGACTTTGTCGGCCCATTTCCCTCCAGCTTAGGAAATAAATATATTCTAGTCGCAGTCGATTATGTTTCTAGGTGGGCAGAGGCTCAAGCTCTACCAAATAATGATGCTCGCGTTGTTGTCAATTTTATAAAAAAATTATTTTCTCGCTTTGGTTTTCCTCGAGCGATCGTTAGTGATAGGGGAAGTCATTTTTGCAATGCTCAACTCACTAAGGCTTTAGCCAAATATGGCGTTACGCATAAATTATCCACTGCTTATCACCCCCAAACTAACGGTCAGGTCGAGGTAGTCAATCGCGAACTTAAACGAATTTTGGAAAAAAACGTTTCTACTTCTCGTAAGGATTGGTCTTTAAAATTGGACGATGCTCTGTGGGCCTATCAGACAGCGTACAAGACCGCCATCGGTTGTACTCCTTTCCGATTAGTCTATGGAAAATCGTGTCATCTTCCGGTAGAAGTAGAACACAGTGCGTATTGGGCGTTAAAGTTTTTTAATTTCGATCCGCACTCGGTCGGCGAGCATAGAAAAAACCAACTAAATGAGCTTGACGAGTGGCGAGCGTACGCATATGAAAATAATAAAATTTATAAAGAACGCACGAAATTGTATCACGATAAGAACCTGCGCCACCCGAAAACTTTTAAACCAGGCGATCAGGTTCTTCTTTTTAATTCGCGTTTACGTCTCTTCCCGGGAAAGCTTAAATCTAGATGGTCCGGACCGTTCGCGGTCAAGGATGCTTTTCCTTACGGCACTGTGCTACTTTCACACCCCGATAAGGGGGACTTTAAAGTTAATGGCCATAGACTTAAACTCTATTTCTCTAATGATTCTGTGACTCCTGCAAAGGAGAATCTTCTTTTTGATTCTTAGTTTTTTATTTTGTGATGGACATTTTTATTTTTGGACTACTATTTTATGAAACTCTTTTATTTGGACTGTTGTAATAAAAAAAACATTATCGGGCATCTGCCCATGGACTCTATCTATTTTTCTTTTATTTTGCTCTTTCTACCGGAGGCCAATCAAGTCCATGGTCGCCGCTCTGCCGCTGCTGATATCAGATGGATAAAGTCATACATGCTGACGATCAAGTACTCTAAAAAGCAAGCATGGGGGAGCGACATCCGCCTTCATCTCACGAACCCGGGGAAGTCCTGTTCTTATTTATTTATTTTTCCTGCATTTTTCTTTTTCTCTTCTTCTCAGTTCCCTTCTCTTTTTCTTTATGTTTTCTTCATTGAGGGCAATGAAGAATTTAAGCATGGGGGGTCTAGTTTCTTTTGGTCTTTTCTTTCTGTTTTTCTTCTTTCAAAAACAAATTATAAAATCCAAAAAAATTATAAAATATAAAACCCAAAAAAAATTAGAAAAACAAAAATTAAAAAATTATGCTTAAATCGATTTGAAAAACAAAATCTAAAATTATTTCTATCTTTATTTTCATGTTTCTTCTAGTGAAGTGTAGGCCCGTGCGGTTTTTGTAGTTCTATATAGATTCCTTTGAAAATATTTCCTAAACTTATTAGTTTAACATAGCACAGTTTTACTAGTTTCTTTTTCTTAAATATAGGCATCTGATTTTTACGTTATAAGCTAGCAACGTGTAGTTATGTCTTTTTATTCGGTTAGTTGCTTACGAATGATTGCTAGGTATCATTAGTTCTTTTTCACTTGCGAGGTAGTCTTTCTTGGTGTCTAGAACTTGTACCAAGCTACTCTCGAAATATTTGCGCCATTTTTTACGTTTTTTAGAAATGATTTAGGCCACCATTTGAATAGTTTGAGCTTTTCTTGCCCACCAAAAACAAAACCCTTGCAAAACAATTTTGGGCCTTTTCCTTTTTTTCCTTGTTTTAGCTCCACCATTCATTTCATTATATTCACCAAAGCCAAAAATCTTTCCTATTTTTGCACTATAAATTTGAGCTTAAAAATTATTTTTTGTGGGAAGGGTATTATTTTTGAAATGAATAGGAAATTCTCAAGTTTATTTTTGGAGCTTTCTTATCCAATGCTATTCAAAAGGAAAAAAATTGAGAAAGAAAAAAAAATATCATTACAAAATCAAAAAAAAAATGAATGCAAAAAGTTTATGTTTGGCCAAGTTTATAAAAGAAAAAATTTTCATGGCCTTTTTTTTGTAGTTTCATATTGGAAAAATGACATACTCGTTATTTCTTATTTTTTTATGCTATGTTTATTTTTGAGCTCACCTTGGTTTAGTGCCTAAAACCTTCATGTTTATCTTTGATTCCACTTCCTAATCATTTACCTAAGCCAAGTTTTAATGCCTAGTAGAAGTCCTATTGATCTTAGAACGTAAATTCGCGTAGTGGAGAAAGTGTGAACGTACAAGCCTATGGCCACCATCATTGATGGATTTCTTTGGAGGTTATCTTGGAGTGTTTTAGGGTTAATGTTTATCTAGCAACCGAGTAGTTTGTTAATGCGCCGTTTATTTAGAACCTCTACTTTTGTTTTCCTTATTTTCATTTATTTTGGATGCCTTGTTTTAAGATTTAGAAATTAGTAGACTTTTCTTATGTTTTAATGAGATTTTTAGGGTTCCATTTTCAAATTTTCTATTGTGCACTTCTCACCCCACTAGCTGATAATATGAATATTAGGATAGTTTAATTTTTCATGTTTTGTTTTTCTTAACTATGGAACTTAAAAATATATATATCTTTTGTTTTCTTTTTGCTCCTCCCCTAGTTTTTATTTCTATTTGCTTGAGGGCAAGCAAATGTGAAAGAGCAGCTGGATCTGATATACTCTAGTGGGGGGTGAATAGAGTATATGGTGCTTTGAAACTTTTTACAACAATTGTTGTAATAAGAGTGAGCATGGAAGCAATAAAAACTAGTCACAGCACTAAGTAAAACAAAAGCCAATCATAGAGAAATCAAGGCCAGAAACAAAAATCAAAGCAAGCAAAACCAGAAGACACAAGAAAATATAGTGGTTCCCCAAACTTGGGTACATCCACTCTTCTACCACCCTAGGTAGGAATCCACTGCAGGATGAGTTGATCAGGTGTCCTGGGCACCAATGAGCTTTTGATAAGGTGCTCAAAAACCAAAGCAGATTTTTTGATCAGGTGTCTTGCCACCAATGAGCTTTTGACAAGGTGCTCAAAAATCAAGCTCAAACTTTTGAAGGGAGTTTGAGAAACCCTTTACAGAGTGGGGGTGAGAGAATGATGGAAGTCTTCTCTTTCTCAATATACAACTGAGAAGACTATGTGGATTGTTGATGTCAAAGCTCCCCCTGAATCCTTGAGATCTTCAGGAAGAAAAGCTTTGCTGAGGGTGATAGGCCTTCAAAGATTGAACTCCAGCAATAGATGATTTCAGCAAAGAGAGACTGAAATGTTGAGTGTCTGGAGTCTGGAAATATGTTGGCCTTAAACAATTTGAACCTAAGAGAGATCTGAGGAAATTTTTGAAAGCTTGATCTCCTTGGATGAGTGTTCTTCAGAATTCTTTTGTGACAGAAGATTTTTTTGAATGAGTCTGTGTAATCTGTATCCTCTCTCTGTATTGTGTGTGTTCTATTGAGAGATTCAAAAAATCCTGTCTTTTATTCTCTGGTACAAAATGGAATATCATTCTCTGTCAAGAATAGCCGTTGTCCTGCATTAATTGCATCCTTAATTGTATAATCTCTTCTGGAGGAAAGTCCACAGATATATTCCTTGAAAAATCCCTTGAAACTTGGTCCAGAATTGAATGAAAACGGCTAGCAAATCTCTGAATTAATTGCAGAATAACTCCTAACTGATTTGAATTTGAATGTAGAAACATCCGGGAGGTTATCTGAAATCGTTGAACTGAGCTCTGCTATCGTCGAGCTGAGCTCAGCGATCCGGAAACACACAGCAGCCAAATATCGTCGATCTGAGCTCAAAGATCGTCGAACTGAGCTCAGAGATAAAGATCCAAAGCAGAGTCAAAATCGTCGACCTGAGCTCACCGATCGTCGAATGGAGTTCGACGATATTATGGAGTTGAGCTCAGCGATCGTCGAATGGAGTTCGACGATCTGTCGAAGTTGAGCTAGACGATCGTCGATCGGAGTTCGACGAATCGTCGTGCTGAGCTCGACGATCAGACTTAGTCTCCAGACAGAAAATCTTGGTCTTCAGGGCAGCTTCCAAACCTAGACTTCTAACCCTTAGACTCAATTCTAATTGACCTATTAAGCTATACAGGAGGTCAAGCAAAGGTTCCTAGAGACACAGTGATCCTGACCCAAATTAGTAATAGGGTGTTCCAACAATCTCCCCCTATTTGGGTTAGGATTACTATTTACAGACTTTGGAAAAAACTTAAATAACAACATACAATCAGTGAAACAAAAAAAGCAACAGCTAGACAAGCAGAATCACAGAGATATATATCATCCAGATATCAGTCAGAAATCACAGAAAATGTCACCTTACAATATCATTTCTTCTCTTTGCCTTTAACCAATTTAATTTCTCTGTTAGGATTTAGGGCTTCCTTCTTAGATCTGGTGTCATCTGCTGCACCTAAAGATGTCTGCTGTTTAAGCCTGGGAACCACTACTTCAGGATGTAATTCCATGTATCTGTCAGCATCAAAGAATTTACTTGAACCATATCTCTCTAGTTCTTTTTGTCTCTGTTCAGACATTGTAGAAATGTTGGAAGAATCTAATCCTTGTTCTCTGGCCTTTTTAATTTGGTCCAGTGCAGCTAATTCCTTCATTCTTGCAGTCCAAGCAGTTGGATTATTTTCAGGATCCTCAAAGGGTACAGGTGGCTCATACCTGTTGGAAGGATTGTCTTGAGGAGGCCTGACAGATACAGTCTCTTTTAGCTTGTAAGGGAAAGGACCAGAAGCTGTATCAGAAGAACCATGTCCTCCCCTAGAATATGGGTGCTGCCTGGAGTACCCTTTAGAATATACTTGAATATCTCTCTGATTGCCCCTATATCCTCCTCTCCTAGAATAAGAGCCCCTGGATTGGCTTTCCCTGTGGTAGGATCTGGCATGAGGTTGATAGGGAGCCTGACTTCTGGCTGGGGGCTGACTTGCAAAGCTTCCACCTGCACCTGCATCAGGAGGAGGTGGTGGAGGAGGATGATAGTGCTGAAATTAGGATGAACCCTTCTCATATTTTCTCTTTTTCTTCATGGCTTTCAGCTGGTTTTTTGAGTATTGCATCCAGTGTTCAGAGATTGGGAAGTCATGTAAGATGTAATAAGGGATATCATTATTATCTTTGACTTTAGCAGGAGGTACCCTCTTCATAGCCTTGCTCCTTGCCTTCCTTTTCCTGGCAATGGTAGCAAAGGAATCATCAGAGTCTGTTTTAAGTTCATCAGATTCAGAACACTGGTCCTCATAGAGAGCATCTATTTTCTTCATTAAATCTTTCTTGAGTTGTTCAGAAGCAGATGAGGCAGAAGTTGAAATAACAGCAGCAGTAGGTGTTGAGATGGTAATAGCAGAGACAGCAGTAGATGGAGAAGGTGAAGCAGTAACAGCAACAGCAGCAGTAGACTCTGGACAGGTGACAACAGCAGCAACTTTCTCACTAGCATCAGCAGAAACTTCACTGACAACAGCAGAAACTTCACTAACAGCAATAGAGGCAGAAGGAAAAACATCAAGGACTGCAGAAGGCTCAAATTCAGTGGCCTCTGTCATAAGAATGTCCTTGGAGATTGGTTCATCAGAAGTGGTAGGAACTTCAGCAGCAGCAGTATCAATAAGCTCAGAAGCAACATCAATCCTTTCTTCAGAAGAATCAGCAGCAGCAATGACTGAATTTACAAAAGAAGAGATAATGCTAGGGTCACAGCAAGACAATGGCACAAGTGCCTTGGATAAGTCTTCTGGAGGCTGGACAGCATGTACCTCTGGCAGACAGCTAAAGAAAGCAGAATCAAAAGCAGATAGCAAAGACCTGAGGTCTATTACAAGAACTGTAGTGGAAATCTGACTTTGTGCTTGAGGTACAGCAACAGCAACAGGAGGAGCAGCAGAAGAGGCAGAACTAACAGCAGCAGCAGATGGAGAGCTCACAGAAACAGTAGCAGCAGCAGCATGAAGATTCTCCTCATATGGTATCTCCCCCTGCCTAGATGCAGACATGTCTGTATCAAGGCACACTGCTGCAGGTGCTGCCTGAGGGAAGAGGGAAGAGAGCTTGGCAGAAAGGGCTGCCACTGACAGGTGTAGAGGAGCCAAGGAGGTCTCCAATAGTAGAGAGAGCCTGGGGGCAAGCAGCTCATACAGCCTGTCAGCAAGGGCTGAGAGATCTACTTGCTCAAAAGCTGGAGCAGAGGTAGAAGGAATGGAAGCAGCTGGGGATTCTGGAAGGGAAGGCCTGGAGAATTGTGGAATGGATGGCTGAGGTGTTGGTAGGGTGGATATGGAGGATAGGGGAATGGATATGGATGGGGTGAAAGTTGGTTGATCAATGATGTGGTGTAGGAGGTCTTGAAATGAAGTGGAGGTGGAGAGTAGCTCAGGAGGAGATGATGGGGAATCATCCATAAAGGAATCATCTAGTAGAGTGAAGGATGGAATAGAGGGTGAGGAGGTGACATCAGGTGGAGGGTAGGAGAACAGGGGTGGAATTGTTCTTCTGGTGTAGAAAGAACAGGGACTGGAGATGGTGTGGATGTTGGAGATGGGCTGGAGATGGTGATGGGAGATGGAGCTGGAATGGTGGATGGTAGGGGAAGGGATGGAATTGGAGGTGGATGAGGAGGAGAAGGAGCAATAGTAGCAGCCAGGTCATTTGCAGGGGCAGAGACCTGTGGAGGAGTGACTCTTTGAGTCCTTGTGCCTGAAGGAGCACTGGAGGAGGGCCTGCTAGGCATGCTGATTTGCCTGTCCCACTTTCCAAAGAGGGCACAGGTTAGTCTCTTGGAGGCATTGATATGAACTCCAGAGGAGACCAGCAAGGCAGGACACCTGTGCTGCAGAAATACTCCAAGAATTCTCCCAAAATTAACAAAACTTTTGTTTATCTTCTTTTTGATGAGGTCAAAGAAAACCTCTCCCCAGTTCAGATTTTTCTTATCCACCAGAGCTCCCATGAGACAGAGCTGATGTCTGGATATTGTATCATGTGCTGAGTGCTTTGCCAGGAGCACTTTTCCCACTACATCTGCCATGAACCTGTATTCAACAGACAGGTTCCGTTTGAATAGCTTGCTAGGCTTTCCCTCTGGATGACCCATCCTGGCAAGCAGTTCAGAATACTCCTCTCCAGATAGCTCAGCAGAATCTTCTCCATTTCTCAATTCAAAAACTTCTGAGAGAATGGTTGGGGTCAAGGGTACCTGAGTTCCAGCTATTGACCCAACTATGGTGCTGTTATCCTGATTATGGGCAGTATAAACCCATTCCTTAATCTCATCTGAAGCCAGCTTTATCCTGGTAGTCATGATAGCAGTCAGATTCTGATCCTTGAACAGACCCAGTATATCTTGAAAAATCTGATCGATCGTGCTGAAGGATTCCATATCAATGTCAAAACCGGCGTCAAGCTTCATTGCAGCAAGAACAGCAACTGACATAGCCATTGTACCTGCAAAAATGCAACAAACAAAACGACCAAGAGTAGAACTGTTTGGAGGGAAAGAAGATTCTTGCAGAGAAATCGAAAGCGCAAATGAGAACGACAGCGAAAAATGAGTTTTATATTAGGGTTCGACGCAGAAATGGAAAGATCGTTGAACTCAGTTCGACGATCGAGGCTTCTAAGGAATCTGAAGAGACTTCAACATCGTCGATCTCCGTTCGACGATATTGGAGAGCGTCGAGCTCCGTTCGACGATCGTTCAGAGAACAAAATCGTCGAGCGCCGTTCGACGATCGTTGACCGGAAGAGATAGTTCATACTATCTGAGAGGCGCTGAACTCAGTTCGACGATTTTTGGAAATCGTCGATCTCCGTTCGACGATCTTGGGGCAAATCGTCGAGCGCAGTTCAGAGATCAGAAAACTTCTAGACACTAAGAAAAATCAGAAAGTTTGCCTAGTATTGGTCAATTTGTAAGCTTTCAAAATCTTGGATATTATTTAAGGCTTCCTCCATCTAACATTCCTAACTGATTTAGGAAGAAGGTGTGTTTCTTTTCATCCAAGGGCTTGGTGAAAATATCTCCCCTTTGTAAATCAGTTGGGATATATTGTAATTCAATTTTATTCTTTTCAACATTATCCCTTAAGAAATGATGCCTAATCTCTATATGTTTTGTCCTACTATGGAGGACTGGATTTTGAGCTATGGAAATAGCACTTGTATTGTCACAAAAGATTTTAGACTTCTCTAAGTTGTAGTCATAGTCTAGGAGTTGGTTTTGAATCCACAAGATTTGTGAACAACAACTGTCTGCAGCCATATATTCAGCTTCAGCAGTTGAAGTTGACACAGATGTTTGTTTCTTGCAAAACCAAGAGACAAGTCTGTCACCAAGGAACTGACAAGTTCCACTGGTGCTTTTCTTGTCAATTCTGCATCCAGCATAATCAGCATCTGAGAATCCAGTTAAATCAAATGCTGAATCCTTTGGATACCAGAGACCTAGATTTGGACAACTTTTAACATACCTGAGAATCCTCTTTACTAAAGTTAAGTGTGACTCTCTAGGGCTTACTTGGAACCTAGCACATATACATGTAGCAAACATTATATCTGATCTATTAGCTGTAAGATACAGTAACGAGCCAATCATTGCTCTATATGTTGTCTGATCAACAGGTTTCCCATGTTCATCAGCATCCAATACAGCATTAGTAGGCATGGGTGTTTTTATACAAGATGCCTCAGACATACCAAATTTCTTAACCAATTCATTTGCATACTTGGTTTGAGAAATGAAGATGCCTTCAGCATGTTGCTTGACTTGCAATCCTAGGAAGAAGGATAGCTCACCCATGCTACTCATCTCAAATTTAGAATGCATTACGTTGGAAAACCTTCTACACAATTTGGAGTCAGTAGAACCAAAAATAATATCGTCTACATAAATTTGTACTAGTAGGGTATGGGACTTATGAGTTCTAATGAAAAGAGTTTGGTCTACTCTACCCCTTATAAAACCATTTTCCAAGAGAAAGCATGCTAGGGTCTCATACCATGCTCTGGGAGCTTGCTTGAGACCATATAATGCTTTGTTCAGTTTAAAAACATGATCAGGATAAGTTGGAGAGATAAAACCTGGAGGTTGTCTGACATAAACTTCCTCTTTGATGTCTCCATTCAAGAAAGCACTTTTGACATCCATCTGATATACTTTGAAGCCTTTGTGAGCTGCATAAGTTAGAAATATTCTGATGGCTTCTAATCTTGCAATAGGTGCAAAAGTCTGGTCGTAGTCGACTCCTTCTTCTTGAGAATATCCCTGAGCAACTAGCCTTGCCTTGTTCCTTATAATTACTCCTTGATCATCCAGTTTGTTTCTGAATACCCATTTTGTTCCAACAATGGAATGATCCTTAGGCTTTGACACTAGTTCCCATACTTTGTTCCTCTCAAATTGATGCAACTCCTCTTGCATTGCAATGATCCAGTGTGGATCTTGCTCTGCATCTTGAATGGACTGAGGTTCAATTTGAGATAGGAAGCAAGTGTGCAACAGGTTTTGGTTGACCTGATTTCTGGTTTGCACACCAGCTGAGATTTCTCCAATTATTTGGGAAATTGGATGGTCTCTTGATGTTACTAAATCAACAGGGGGTGTTGATTGTTCACCAATCTGTGTTGTTGTTTCCTCTTGTGGTACAACAACTGGTTCTTCAAGTTGTGCTTCAATGTGTTGAGCATTCCCTTCATCTTCACTGCTTTCATCCTCTTGAGTAACCTGTAACCTGTTCAAGTCTTCAACTAGAGAATGTTCCTGCAAAGGTTCTATGGTAGAAGAATTCTTCTCCTTAAAAGACATGTTAGTTTCATCAAATGAAATGTGAACAGATTCCTCAATTTTCAAAGGTGATTTATTATAGACTCTATAGGCCTTGCTGATCATGGAGTATCCCAGAAACACTCCTTCATCAGCTTTGGCTTGAAATTTTGCTAAAATCTCTTGTCATTATTGTGAATGTAGCAAATACAACCAAAGACTCTAAAATAGTCAACTTTAGGTTTCTTCCCTTTGAGTAATTCATAGGGAGTCTTTCCCTTTAGTTTATGTATCAGACTTCTGTTCAACACATAGTTGGAGGTGTTCACTGCCTCTGCCCAGAAGGATAGAGGTAGATGAGCATCTGACAACAATGTAGTGGCAGATTCAATAAGGGTTCTATTTTTCCTTTCAGCTACCCCATTTTGTTGAGAAGTTCTAGGAGCTGAGAAAGTATGCCTGATCCCTTCACTCTGACAGAACTCTTGCATAAGAAGAGAATCAAACTCTGTCCCATGATCACTTCTGATCAGGGCAATGTGAGTATTGAACTCAATCTGTATGCATTTGAGAAACTCTGTCAGACACTTAAAGTTATCAGACTTCTTTCTTAGAAAAAACACCCAAGTGAATCTAGAGAAGTCATCTACAACTACTAAAGTATAGGATTTCCCTCCTATGCTTTGTACTGTGATGGGTCCAAAAAGATCCATGTGTAAAAGATACAATATCCTAGGTGAATCACTCTTATTAAGTGACTTAAAGCTGTTTTTAGTTTGCTTGCCTAATTGACAAGCCCTGCAGAGTTCTTCCTTCTTGTAGGGGCCAGAAGGTAGTCCTCTAACAAGGTTGTCCTTGGATAGCCTAGCAATAGTTCTAAGGTTTAAGTGTCCTAGTCTCTTATGCCATAAAATATTTGGTCTACAGACAGAGTTAAACAAGCAGATATCTACATCAGTTGAAAGAAAATCTACTAGATAGATGTTACCTTTCCTTTTACCTGTCAGCACAGTTGTGTTGTCCTCTGACTTGATTTTGCATAAGGCTTTGCTGAAGGTCACCTGGTAGCCTTCATCACACAGCTGACTGATGCTGATTAGGTTGTGCTTCAGTCCTTCCACATAGGCTACCTTCTTGAAGGTTACTGAACCAATCTGGACTGCACCATATCCTTTAGTCTGTCCAAAGTTTGAGTCACCAAAGATAACTTTGGGTCCAAGCTTGGCTCTGAAGGATGTGAGGCTGTCCTTGTTCCCTGTCATGTGCTTAGAGCACCCACTATCCAGGTACCATTGCTGGTTAGATGTTGGATAGGTCTTCACCTGCACATAAGACAATTCATTTGTTTTTGACCCAGTTTACCTTGGGCCTAGGTTGATAACCTTTAAATTCTGATATGAAAGACATCCCAGGTTGACTCTTATATCCTTCAGGATGATATCTCCTTGGAGGTATAATCCATTCAGTATAAGGGTTAAAGATTTGGGATGTTGGACCCTTAGGATTCAATTTTGATTTGCCTTTGAAAAATTTTCCAGAGCTTTGACCTCTGTTCGACGATCTGTGAGCTGCGTTCGACGATCTTGGATCAGATCGTCGAGCTCCGTTCGACGGTCGACTATGGGTGAGGTCAGGTATATGAGATCGTCGACCTACGTTCGACGACTTTGGCTGAGATCGTCGACCTGCGTTCGATGATTGTGCCTGAGATCGTCGAGCTGCGTTCGGCGATCGTCGATCTTCATTCGGCGATCGTCGATCTCCGTTCGACGATTTCTGCTGGGACTTGGTTTTCTGAGGCAGATCAGAATTTTTCCTAGCAACCTCTACAACTCCCTTTCCTTTGTCAGAAATGAATTTGATTGGGGTTATTAGAACAATAGGTTGGCTGGATGAAGCACCCAAGCCCAGTGTACTGTTAAATCTAGAGTTCACTGTGCTTGTGATGTCCATCAGCTTGATGCTTCTCCCATTGAGGGATTCTTCAAGCTTCTTGGCCTCAGAGAGCTCACTTTTCAGTGAAGCTATCTGTTCCCTACAGTCTTCCAACTCCTGAGAGAGTTTGAGGTTTTCTGACTTTAAAGTATTGTGTTCAGATAATTGATTTCTGAGAGAGATAATCTCTTTCTCAGACTTTAGCAGGTCTAAACACAGTGCTTTAAAATCAGATTTAAAATCTTCTGAACTAAAATCAAAAGAGCCAATTACCTGATCTTCTTCAGGTTGAGTCTCTGAGTCTGACTCTGACTCCTCTTCCTCTAAATTATGTTGTGAGGCATTGATTGCCATCATGCAGAACTCCTTTTCTTCTGCATCATCCTCATCATCACTGGAGCTGGATGAGGCTTCTGACTCTTCTTCTGTCTCACTCCAGGATTTAGCAACAAACCCTTTTCTTGTATGCTTGTTTTTGCTTGAAGAAGGTTTGCCATTGCCATTCTTTTTGGAGTCTTTCTCCTTTCTTCTTTCTTTTCTGTCCCTTCTGTCCTTGTTCTTGTTCTCTGGACAGTCAGGAACTATGTGCCCTGGTTTCCTGCAACCAAAGCAAATAATGTCTTTATTATTACTAATGGACTTGTCATACCTTGGCTTATCCTGCTCCTTGTATGATCTTCTTCTGAAGTCCTTTCTGGCCATTTTGTAAAATCTTTTGGCCAGCAGACTGAGTAGTTCATCATTGCCTGTGGCTTTATCTTCAGACAGATCTTCAGTTGCTTTAAATGCTATGGTCTTCTCTTTTCTTGTGGCTGGTGAGGCAGCCTTCTATTTTTCCTCTCTATTTTTGATGAGTAGCTCATAAGATTTGAGCATACGCAATAGAGCTTCAGTGGTGATCTCATTTAGACTTCTGGCATCCTTAATTGGCCAGATTCTTGAATCCCAAGTGCTGGGGAAGCACATTAGGATCTTGTCATTAAGTTCAGTTAGAGAGATCTCTTTGTCTAATGTCCTGAGTTCACTGACAATTAGACTTAGTCTGTTGTACATGTCTCCCACTGACTCAGTTTCTCCCTTCTTGAAGTTCTCATATTTAGAGATGAGATGGGATCTTCTATCCTTTCTCTCATCAGCTGAGCCTGAGACTATTTCTGAGAGTTTGTCCCAAATTTCCTTGGTTGAATTACATTCAGCTACCTTTTGAAATATATCATCTGACATTGTCTGGGCTAGGATGTTCATAGCCTTAGCATCAGCTACTTTCCATCTCTTGATATCAGCATCTGTTCCTGGTGGAGGTGGATCAGCATTTGTACTTGTGTTCTCTGGGGGTCTTGGACACACTGTCAAAACAGAGTTAAAGATATCTTCGTCAATAGAATTCATGTAAAGTCTAATCCTTGCCTTCCAAAGTGCAAACTTGGATAGATTGCACACTGCAGGTCTGGTGCTAGCATAATCTTTGTTTTGGGCCATGATTTGTGAAAAAAAAAATCTAATAATAAAATACCAAAGAAAGACAGATCTAGTTTGGGATCTTTGGATTCAGGTGTTAGCCTGTACAACCAATCTGGTATGGTATGTTTAACTAACCTGGAAGATGTGGTAATTTTAACCAACCCGCTTTGATACCAATTGAAAGAGCAGCTAGATCTGATATACTCTAGAGGGGGGTGAATAGAGTATATGGTGCTTTGAAACTTTTTACAACAATTGTTGTAATAAGAGTGAGCAGGGAAGCAATAAAAACTAGTCACAGCACTAAGTAAAACAAAAGCCAATCACAGAGAAATCAAGGCCAAAAACAAAAATCAAAGCAAGCAAAACCAGAAGACACAAGAAAATATAGTGGTTCCCCAAACTTGGGTACATCCACTCTTCTACCACCCTAGGTAGGAATACACTGCAGGATGAGTTGATCAGGTGTCCTGGGCACCAATGAGCTTTTGATAAGGTGCTCAAAAACCAAAGCAGATTTTTTGATCAGGTGTCTTGCCACCAATGAGCTTTTGACAAGGTGCTCAAAAACCAAGCTCAAACTTTTGAAGGGAGTTTGAGAAACCCTTTACAGAGTGGGGGTGAGAGAATGATGGAAGTCTTCTCTTTCTCAATATACAACTGAGAAGACTATGTGGATTTTTGATGTCAAAGCTCCCCCTGAATCCTTGAGATCTTCAGGAAGAAAAGCTTTGCTGAGGGTGATAGGCCTTCAAAGATTGAACTCCAGCAATAGATGATTTCAGCAAAGAGAGACTGAAATGTTGAGTGTCTGGAGTCTGGAAATATGTTGGCCTTGAACAATTTGAACCTAAGAGAGATCTGAGGATGTTTTTGAAAGCTTGATCTCCTTGGATGAGTGTTCTTCAGAATTCTTTTGTGACAGAAGATTTTTTTTGAATGAGTCTGTGTAATATGTATCCTCTCTCTGTATTGTGTGTGTTCTATTGAGAGATTCAAAAAATCCTGTCTTTTTTTCTCTGGTACAAAATGGAATATCATTCTCTGTCAAGAATAGTCATTGGCCTGCATTAATTGCATCCTTAATTGCATAATCTCTTCTGGAGGAAAGTCCACAGATATATTCCTTGAAAAATCCCTTGAAACTTGGTCCAGAATTGAATGAAAACGGCTAGCAAATCTCTGAATTAATTGCAGAATAACTCATAACTGATTTGAATTTGAATGTAGAAACATCCGGGAGGTTATCTGAAATCGTTGAACTGAGCTCTGCTATCGTCGAGCTGAGCTCAGCGATCCGGAAACACACAGCAGCCAAATATCGTCGATCTGAGCTCAAAGATCGTCGAACTGAGCTCAGAGATAAAGATCCAAAGCAGAGTCAAAATCGTCGACCTGAGCTCACCGATCGTCGAATGGAGTTCGACGATATTATGGAGTTGAGCTCAGCGATCGTCGAATGGAGTTCGACGATCTGTCGAAGTTGAGCTAGACGATCGTCGATTGGAGTTCGACGAATCGTCGTGCTGAGCTCGACGATCAGACTTAGTCTCCAGACAGAAAATCTTGGTCTTCAGGGCAGCTTCCAAACCTAGACTTCTAACCCTTTGACTCAATTCTAATTGACCTATTAAGCTATACAGGAGGTCAAGCAAAGGTTCCTAGAGACACAGTGATCCTGACCCAAATTAGTAATAGGGTGTTCCAACAAAATGTTTAAGCATGGGGGAATTTGATGACTAGTTTTAGTCACCCTTTTTGGGGGTAATTTAGTATTCAAAATGCTTAATTTTATTTATATTTTATGATTGTTATTTCATGTTTTAATGTCTCTTCACAATATATTAATTCCTAGTGTTATTAGAGTTTTGATATAAAAATCTATATAGTCTTATTATATGTGTTATGTTATTATATATTATGTTATGTATAATAATTATAGTTAATGATATGTTTTAATTTTAATGTTGTAATGTTTTTATTATTATTATGTTTTAAAATCTTGTTTTAACTTTGTTATTTTATGTAGACTAATCCATGATTGTATTGTTTTTTTTGTAGGTTCAAGCCCGAGTTTTCAACAAGGAGCAGCCCACTCTACATCCTACCCGAGCTCAACATGCAGCCCTTGAATTATTTCACTCAAGCCCACATCAAGAGCAGCCCGAGTTTTCAATTTGGTGCAGCCCTCAAGCTCAAGTCCAACCCATTTCATGTTTGCCGAGTCTCCTTCAAGTCTTGCACATGTGGAGCCCGAGCCCAAGCAGCCCCCAACCTAAACCCGAGCCTATATAAAAGCCCAAAGCAGCCCCATGCAGCCCCTACCTCAAGAGTAGCCCACCTAGCCTCCTACCTGAGCCCATGCATGAATATATCCATGCATGGCCGGCCACCTTTCATGTCATACATGCATGTTCTCTCTCTCTCTCCCTTTCATTTATTGCATGCATGCATTCATATATCCATGCATGGTCGGCCACCTTTCATGTCATACATGCATGTTCTCTCTCTCTCTCCCTTTCATTTATTGCATGCATGCATTCACTTTTTCATGCTTGGTCCGGCCCCTCTCTTCCCCCCCCCCCTCTTTATTCCTCATTCATCCCTTTTTTCCCTCTCTCTCTTTCTCATTTAAACTCATATATTCCCCTTTTCTTTTTATTATTATTTTCCTTTTTTTTTCCAAAAGAAAGTGCATGTATTTAGCTTTTTTCTCTCTCCCTCATTAAATAAAATGCATGCACTTCTCTCCTTACATGGCCGGCCACCCCCCCCTTGGCCTCCTCCTCTTCATTTCATTCTAGATCCTTCTCCATCTCCTATAAAAGCCACCCCATCCCTCAAGCCAAAGAGAGAAAAATTTTGAGAAGTAAAGTTTCAAGTTGAATGTGAGTGTTGAGTGGAGAGTGGAGAGTACTTGTGAGTTGTTTTTAGTTTCACTGTTGTATTAGTTTTCTTTTTCATTTTTGCAAGTTTTTCTTCCTAACATAGTCTTGTCTTTTTAATATTTTGTGTACTCTCTTTGTTTGCAAGTAATGAAAATGTTTCTCTCTTATTTTGTTTTGTCTTCCCTTTCAATTATGCGTAGCTAATTTTCTATAGCATTCGATCGTGAGGATCCATGAAGTGAGATGAGAGTTTATTTTCTTTCTTAGTTTTATTTTTGTTATTTCATGCTCGATCCTTCTTTGATTTTTTTTGTTTGTCGACTCCGTATTTCCGGTATACGGTAGTAGGCTTGGGATCTCATATTTGAGTAGTCGAGAGGCTCATGAATGTGAAAGATCACTCAAAGAAGGAAGGAGTTGAACGCAATCCTAGAGATAGGACGACGTAAATCCTCCGGATTGGAGTCAAATCCAATAGTGTGGATCACCTCGATAATGCAACTTTAGGCTTCTTTGGTTTGTAAAGAGATTTCGATCGAAGAGTCTATAAGTTAGGAGACCTAATGCTCTAGCGAGATTTTGTCTTATTTTTGGATCCGTCACGGTCGAGTATGATTTGCAAAATTAAAACTATCTTTATTTTTATCTCTCTCATCTAATTTCATGGAGAATCATTGATCGAATGCTAGCTTTTTATTATAAGTTTTTTTCGTCTCGCAAGTTGTCTTTTGTTTTATTCTAAAAAATTCTCAAATCCCATTAGTTTTCCGGTAGGATAATAATTAGAGCGTGAGTAGAAGTAATTGACAGCCCCGTGTTTAAATACGACCTTGGTGCTACGATTCGACAGGTACGCTTGCCTGTTCGGGTTTTGGCCCACCACTCGCCGGCCAAAAAGGCCTAAGCCTCATGAAGAGTACCGCTTTGCTTTATCTTTACTTATTTAACATTGTATGTTTGATGCTCCTGTATTCCGGCTTGCATGCCGAGGTAGTTTAGGGGTGCTGATGCACGTTCCTGACTGTTTTTATTATTTGAGTTTCGGACTCACTTTTGTTGTAAGGCCTTAAGGCCATCTCTAATCTCCTATATGTGTGGATATCTTCTAGTCTCTTTATTGTTTCTAATGTGTTGTGTCTTGAGTTTTGAGATTAGGTAGTTATATCATCTTATAATACTAAAGCTGTGGCGTCTGTATGTTGTGGGGCCCCGGCCGAACCCATTTTATATGGTCATTACAGGAGAGGTGTTACAGCGCTAGCCGATACGAAGAGCGTGACACAGGTTTCACACCTGGCACTAACTCATTGGTGAAATCTATCCCCCGCTAAGGTGGGGCTCCAGGGAGATCGCAAGGGAACACATCAGGGTATTCGAACAACATTGGGATGCTGTCCAATGCAGGATTAGGCTTCGAAGCCTCCACTAGCGTGAAGAACAGCTCTACACCAGCACGAACCGCCTTAACCACCTGAAGAGCAGACATCAAAGTCTTGCTCGAACCTTTTAAGCCCGCAAACGTCGTCTCACGACGAGTTACCAACTTAACCTCCTTATGATTGCAATCAATATATGCTTGCTGCTCCGAGAGCCAGTCCATACCAAATATCACGTAGAACTCCACCAGCCGCAGTAACAACGCTTGCAAATCGAACTCCTGACTCCCAATATGAATCTTTACACCACAGACTCTATCCATATACATCGAACACCCATTTGACAACAACACATCCAGTTTGTCCTTTGCCATCGAAGAAGGTACTCTGATGCACGATATGAATCCTTCGGACAAAAAGGAGTGCGAAGCTTCCGTATCAAAGAGTGCTCTTGCCGGATTATAATAAATCAAAACGAAGCCTATACAAGCTGTGCTAAGGTAACACGCGCAAGGTAACAAGTATTTAATACTAACTTTCTATAAATTTAAGCTGTACCTATCACCACATCCGCTTGCTTGATGGCCTCCTACTGGCCACGATTGTAGACTCTAGGTTGAGCCGGAGTATAATGGGATGCGGTTGAATCCACCGCCTTGCCCTTCTCCTCATAGGTTGCTCCCGGATTCCTCTCGGACTTGGGACGTCCGCTTCGACAATCTCGGGCATAGCGTCCCGACTTTCCACAATTATAGCATGCGCTCGGGGTTCGGACTGTATTTTCCCCAGATGCAACAGAAGAAGGGGTTGGACCCGAAGTCCTAGCCTTTTTATTCCACTTACGGAACAAAAATTTTGAGGAGTTCGGCACTTTGAACTCCAACCCCTTTGCAGTAGAGTCTTTCTTCGCTTGCACATTCCTCAGATCCTTTTCCAAAGACCGGGCCGTATTGACCAAGGTCAAGAAGCTCTGTGTCATAGGCTCCGAGAGTAGTAGCCTTAGGTCATCCCTCAGACCTTCGTAGAATCGGTTTGTCTTATGCTCCTCGTCAGCGAAAGTAGAGCTAGCATACCGACCCAACCGTGTAAATTCGTGGAGATACTCGTCCATGCTACTCTCTCCTTGCGTCAACCTCTGGAATTCATTCTCCAATGCAATCCTCTGAGCCGAGGGAAGGTACCTTGCCAAGAACAGTCTCGAAAATTCTTCCATCGAGACGTCCGTAAGTTGTCTTCCCCTCAAGTGATGTAACTCCAAACCTTCCCACCACAGCCTTGCATCTCCATCCAAAAGGAACGTAGCTACGATGGTCATCTGCCAATCTTCCGTTTCAGTAGCTGTCATGACTCTCTTAACACGGGAGAGCCAATCCTCAGCTTGGGATGTGGTTCTCGTCCCCGAGAACACCAGAGGATTGAAGCCCATAACATGTTTGAGCTTCCTTTCAGTTGCTCTCCTAGGCACCAAAGGTTCCACCACTACTTGCTCCACCCTTCTCGGTTTTGCTGCTTGAAGCGGTACCTGCTCCACCGCAGGACCAGGCTGCTGTATTTTCCATGCAGGCTGCGCATTTATCATAGCAAACACCGCTTCAGCCACCAATCGTATGGTTTCTGCCGAGGGAGGTGTTGCAGGCACATCATTCATTGCGCTACTAGCCTCAGAAATCGGGTGTTCTGACAGCCCTGCAGCACTCCTGGTCACCTATAGTTGTACAAAACACCGTTAAAGCGACCAATCAAAATTGCAAAAAGCAATTATAAGAACACGCAGGTTCCTCAAACATGTGTATTTTTATTCCTAAGTGGACATTCATGGGTTCTTTAATGTTATAACGATGACGCGCACACATGTGCTCACCACCCTTCAAAAGAATTCTTCCACGAATTCATTTAAGTGTCATTCCAAACCCAACAGGAATGAACGTATAAGCACACAAGTACTTGGCCTTATGGTCTTATAATAGTTTACTCAAATATAAGTGTCTTCCAAACCTCGGCACGCAGGCCGGTCACATATGAGAAACAAAGTGAACATTCAAATATTAGGCATTCGAGGGCCGGCTCAGCAACATGGGCTTTTGCCCGCTATTTGCCACAAGGCTCCGCAGCAGCTGCAAGCAACAATTAACCGAAGCGGTGACAAACAAAAGCAACGGTAAGATAAAGCTGACCAAATTATAACGACCCCGCCCCTCAACTCGGGACGACGATGCTCTTCCCTGCAGTGCATTAGTAAAACCAAGCAAGATAGTGAAAGTACAATTTAAGCACACTTCACCACAGGCGTAGGCATAAACGACCACACACCATGTGCTCTCAGGGCACTTATGCGGTGAACTCGGTCCACCACCGCCCCTAGGACGAAAAACTTGTGAGCATTTCAGTCTTTTAGACAAAAGTCACGTCAATTGAAGACATCGACCGCCTCAGACCCACCCTCTATGCCATCGGTAGGCCCCTAAAACCAAACCGCAAAGAGCGGGAATGGTTCCACTTAACCCATTGCTCACCTCGCCACGACAATTTAAGTCATCGGCACGGGTCAAGCTTCCCCGAAGCCCGAGTATCGAACACACAATATTACATAACCGAGTTATGTACAAGTTGGCTCCCAGGCCACCAAGATGGCAGAACCACCTGAAAGTGTGAGTTAGATCTGATATACTCTAGAGGGGGGGGGGGTGAATAGAGTATGGTACTTGCTAAAAACTTTTACAACAGTTGTTGTATTCTACTGTGAACAGGGAAGCAAATATTAAATCTAACCACAGAATAATCACAATCTACAAAAGAAACTAATCACAATCCACAGTGCAACCTAGTCACAAACCACAGCCAGAAACAAAAGAAAGAAAAGCAACCCGAAGACACAAGGAGCTATAGTGGTTCCCCAATCAACCTAGGTACATCCACTCTTCTACCACTCTAGGTAGGAATCCACTGCAGGATGAGTTGATCAGGTGTCCTGGGCACCAATGAGCTTTTGATAAGGTGCTCAAAAACCAAACCAGATTTTTTGATCAGGTGTCTTGCCACCAACGAGCTTTTGATAAGGTGCTCAAAAACCACACACAAACTTTTGAAGGGAGTTTGAAAAACCCTTTACAGCAGAGAGAGAGAGGGATAAGAAGATCTTCTCTGTCAACAGTTAGAGAGAAAATTATGGATATTGTCAAAGCTCCCCCTGAGATCTGTAGTTGTTCAGGAAGTGAAGCTTTGCAGTAGGGTGATAGGCCTTCAGAAAATTGATCTCCAGCAAATGATGATTTCAGCAACAGCTGAAATGTAAGGTATCTGGAGTCTTGAATGATGATGGCCTTGAACACTTGAAACAAAAGAGATCTGAAGATTTCAGTTTGTTGATCTCCTTTTGGTGTTGGTGTTCTGTATGAATCTTGAGACTAAGGATGTCTGCAACTCTTTATCTTTCTCTTGTGTGTTTGTTGTTGTAAGAGTTATTGCAGAAGAAGTTTTGTAGAGAATGAATATTGCAGAATATGTGTTTCTCCTTGTTCTTCTCTTTTTGGTTCTGAAAAATCTAATCTTTTATTCTCTTGATGTCTGAATAGAAATGATCCACTGCCAAGATAGCCGTTGTCCTGTCATAAATGACTTCCTTAACTGTAATTGTCTTCTGGAGGAAAGTCCAATAAAAACATTCCTTGAAAATCCCTTGAAACTTGCTCCAGAATAAATGAAAACAGCTACAAGATCTCTGAATTAATTGCTGACAATAATTCCACAGCTGTCCAAATTTGAATCTTGAAAATCGTTGAACTCTTCAGAAAAATGTCGAACTGAGCTCCACTATCGTCGAACTGAGCTCAGAGATTTAGACTTAGACAGAAACAGAGATAGTCGATCTGAGCTCAACTATCGTCGAACTGAGCTCAGAGATAGAGAATCAAACTGGAGTCAAGATCGTCGAACTGAGCTCGAAGATCGACGAATGGAGTTCGACGACTTGATGAAGTTGAGCTCAGCGATCGTCGAATGGAGTTCGACGATCTATCGAAGTGAGCTCAACGATCGTCGATTGGAGTTCGACGATTCGTCGTACTGGGCTCGACGAAATGACTTAGTCTCCAAACTGAAAAACCTGGTCTTGAGGGCAGCTTCCAAACCTAACTACTAACCCTTAGTCTCAATTCTAATTGACCTTTAGATCTATACAATGAGGTCAAAACAGGTTCCTAAGAGACATAGTGATCCTGACCCAAATTAGTAATAGGGTGTTCCAACAATCTCCCCCTATTTGGGTTGGGATTACTATTTACAGAAGTTGGAAAATTATAAACATACAGAACAACAATATAACAACAAAACAATGCAGAAACACAGACATAATATCTCAGACAGATCATAAAACAACAAATATTGTCACCTTACAGAGTTACTCCTTTTCCTTGCTCTTTATAAGTTTAATTTCTCTATTTGGATTAAGAGCTTCCTTCTTTGATCTTCTGTCATCAGCTGCACCTAGAGATGTTTGTTGTTTAGGCCTTGGTACTACAGCTTCAGGGTGCAGCTTCATGTAGCTTTCAGAATCAAAAAACTTGCTGGAGGAGTATCTTTCTAGTTCCTTTTTCCTTTGTTCTGACAAAGTAGTAATGCTGGAGGTGTCTTTGCCTTGCTCTCTGGCTTTCTTGATCTGGTCCAGAGCAGCTAACTCTTTCATCCTGGCTGTCCAGAAAGTTGGATTGTTCTCTGGATCCTCAAAAGGCACTGGAGGCTCATATCTGTTAGAGGGATTATTTGGAGGAGCTCTGGAGGAGACTAATTCTTCCAGTTTGTAGGGAAATGGACCTGAAGTAGTATCAGATGGACCTGGTCCTTCCCTTGAGTATGGGTGCTGTCTAGAATAACCTTTGGAATAAACTTGAAGTTCTCTTTGGTTTCCTCTGTAGTTTCCTCTCCTTGATTGATAGCCTCTGGATTGGCTTCCCCTATGTTGAGATCTTCCTTGAAGCTGATAGGGGGTTTGAATTCTGGCAGAGGGTTGAACAGCAGAGCTACCACTTGCACCTGCACCAGGTGAAGGAGGAGGAGGAGGATGATGGAACTGAGAAGATCCTTTGTCATATTTTCTTTTCTTTTTCATAGCCTTTAATTGATTCTTTGAGTATTGCATCCAATATTCTGTTATAGGGCAGTCATGCAGAATATAGTAGGGAATATCATTAGTATCTTTGACTTTAGCTAGAGGAACTCTTTTCATTGCCTTGCTTCTTGCTTTTCTTTTCCTTGCTATAGTAGCTGATGAATCATCAGAATCAGTTCTGAACTGACCACTTTCAGAGCTTTGTTCATCATATAAAGCATCAATCTTTTTCAGGTAGTCTTTTTGAAGTTGTGATTGAGCAGATGAAACAGTAGTGACAGCAGTTGTGGCAGCAGCAGTAGAAGGAGGAATGGAAGCAACACTAGTAGAAGAAGTTATAGCAGCAACAGTAGATACAACAGCAACTGGGGCAGCAGCAGATTCAGAGATAACATTTTCAGATACAAGAACATCAGCAGGGGCAACATCAGCAGTGACAACAGGCTCAAAGTCATATGCCTCTGTCTACATATCCTCAGAAACTAAAACATCAGCAGTATCAGAACTATCAGACAAAACAACAGTAGCAGAACCATCAATAACAGCAGTAGGGGCAGCAGCAATAGAACCAGCAGCATAAACTAAATTTACAAAGGAATGTATAATACTGGTGTCACAACTTGAAATGGACACAATGGCCTTGGAGAGGTCTTCAGATGGCTGGACTGCAGTGCTCTCTGGAAGACAGCTGAAATAAATATAATCAAACTCTGATAAAAGTGACCTGAGGTCCACTGAGAAAACTACAACCTGTGGTGTTGAGGCTGGAGCTAGAGTTGAAGTAACAACAGCAGCAGCAGCAGGCAATCTAACACCTTCATGAGGCATCTCCCCCTGCCTGGATTCAGAGATAGTTGGATCAAGGCACCCAAAGGAAGGGATTGCCTGAGGAGGAATGATGGAGGAGAGCCTGGCAGATAGGTCTGCAACTGACTTTAAAAGTGGAGCCAAGGAGGTCTCCAACAAGAGGGACAGCCTGGGAGCTATCAGCTCATAAAGTCTGTCTGCTAAGGCTGGAATATCTACATGCTCAGTAGGGACTTGAGCAGAGGTAGAGAATGAAGGTGGAGCAGCTGGAGATGTTGGTGGAGAGCTGGTGGGTGGTGGAAATGAAGGTTGAGGTATGGGGAGTGTGGAAATGGAAGATAGTGGAATGGAAATAGAAGGTATGAAGGAGGGTTGAGCAATGATGTCTTGCAGTAGCTGTTGATATGATGTGGATGAAGAGGGTAGATCAGGAGGGGATGAAGGTGAATCAGCCATAAAGGAATCATCTATCAGATTGAAGGATGGAATGTGAGATGATGTGTCAAGATCTGGTTGATGGTAGTGATGTAGAGGATGGAATAGTTCTTCTATGGGAGGTGGAGGTGGTGAAATTGAAGTTGGAGATGGGGTTGAAATAATGATAGTGGAGGAAACTGTAATGGTGGATGAAATTTGAATGGTGGAGGTGACTGGTGGAGGTGAAATAAGAGGTGGAGGAGGAGAAGCAGCAGGCAAGTCTTCTGCAAGGGTAGAGACTTGAGGGGAAGAGACTGTAACAGTCCTTGTGCCTGAAGTTGCAGCTGCAGAGGGCCTGCTGGGCTTCAAAATTTGTCTGTCCCACTTGCCAAATAGGGCACAGGAGAGCCTCTTGGAGGCATTGATGTGCATCCCATTTGATACAAGCAGGGCAGGGCATCTGTTTTGAAGAAACAACCCTAGTATCCTTCCATAATTCACAAAGTTCTTATTTATCTTCTTCTTAATCAGATCAAAGAAAATCTCTCCCCAGTTTAATTGTTTCTTATCCACTAGAGCACCCATCAAACACAACTGATACCTGGAGATGGTATCATGGGCTGAGTGCTTGGCCAACAAAACTTTTCCCACAACATCAGCTAAGAACCTGTACTCAACATGCAAATTCTTTTTCAACAGCTTGCTAGGGTTTGCATCAGAATGACCCATTCTGTTGGAACACCCTATTACTAATTTGGGTCAGGATCACTATGTCTCTAGGAAACCAGTTTTTGGCCTCCTATATAGCTCAAAAGGTCAATTAGAATTGAGTGTAAGGGTTAGAAGTCTAGGTTTGGAAGCTGCCCTCAAGATCAAGAATTTTTCAGTTTGAGACTAAGTCATATCGTCGAGCTCAGCACGACGATTCGTCGAACTCCGATCGACGATCGTCTAGCTCAAATTCGACAGATCGTCGAACTCCATTCGACGATCGCTGAGTTCAACTTCAACAAATCGTCGAACTCCATTCGATGATCTGCGAGCTCAGTTCGACGATCTTGACTCAGTATTGGATCTCTATCTCTGAGCTCAGTTCGACGATCTTTGAGCTCAAATCGACGTTTTTTTGTTGTTGTATAAGTCCATATCGCTGAGCTCAGTTCGACGATTTTCTGTTAACTTCAAAGATTTTTCAAGATTCAAATTCAGATCAGTTAAGGAATTATTCAGCAATTAATTCAGAAGATTTTCTAGCCGTTTTCATTTATTTCTGGACCAAGTTTTAAGGGATTATCAAGGAATGTTTCTTTGGACTTTCCTCCAGAAGACATTTTGCAATTAAGGATGCAATTAATACAGGCCAACGGCTATTCTTGACAGAGGATGTTTTTCTATTCAGTACCAGAGAATAAAAGACAAGATTTTTCAATCTCTCTCAAGACATCAATAACACAGACAAGAAGAACAAGAACTAAATATTCTCTGTCTCAAAGAATTCTCTCAAGAACACACATCCAAGGAGATCAAACGTTCTGAAATCTTCTGATCTCTCTTGTCTCAAGTGTTCAAGGCCAACATCTTTCAAGACTCCAGACACCTAACATTTCAGCTATTGCTGAAATCATCATTTGCTGGAGATCAACTTCTGAAGGCCTATCACCCTACAGCAAAGCTTCTTTTCCTGAACATCTCAAGGACTCAGGGGGAGCTTTGACACCATCAAATCCACATAGTCTTCTCAGCTGCTTTGAGAAAGAGAAGACTTCCATAAATCTCTCATCCCCATCTCTGTAAAGGGTTTCTCAAACTCCCTTCAAAAGTTTGAGCTTGGTTTTTGAGCACCTTGTCAAAAGCTCATTGGTGGCAAGACACCTGATCAAAAAATCTGATTTGGTTTTTGAGCACCTTATCAAAAGCTCATTGGTCCCCAGGACACCTGATCAACTCATCCTGCAGTGGATTCCTACCTAGGGTGGTAGAAGAGTGGATGTACCCAAGTTTAGAGGAACCACTATAGCTCCTTGTGTCATCTGGATTGCTTGTCTTTATCTTTTGTTTCTGGCTGTGATTGTTCTGTGATTATTTTATGATTAGTTTAGTTCTGTAATTACATTTAATAATTGCTTCCCTGCTCACTCAGATTGCAACAATTGTTGTAAAAAGTTTTCAAGCACCATATACTCTATTCACCCCCCTCTAGAGTATATCAGATCTAGCTGCACTTTCAATTGGTATCAGAGCGAGGTTGGTTAAACATACCACACCTTGGTGGTTGCACAGGCTAACACATGAACCCAAAGATTCCTAGTTAGATCTGCTTTCTTTTGAGTTTATTATTAGGTTTTGTTTTCACAAATCATGGCCCAAAACAAAGATTATGCTAGCACCAGACCTCCAATGTGAAATCTATCCAAGTTTGCACTTTGGAAAGCAAGGATCAGATTATACATGAATTCTATTGACGAGGATATTTTTAACTCTGTTTTGACAGTTTGTCCAAGACCTCCAGAGAACTCAAGTACAAATGATGTTCCACCTCCATCAGGAACAGATGCTGATATCAAGAAATGAAAGGTAGCTGATGCCAAAGCTATGAACATCTTAGCCCAGACAATGTCTGATGACATCTTTCAAAAGGTGGCTGAATGCAATTCAGCAAAAGAAATCTGGGATAAACTCTCTGAAATAGTCTCAGGCTCAGCCGATGAGAGAAAGGACAGGAGATCCCACCTCATATCTCAATATGAGAATTTTAAGAAGGGAGAAGCTGAGTCAGTTGGAGATATGTACAACAGGCTCAGTCTAATAGTCAGTGAACTCAGGATCTTGGATAAAGAGATCTCACTAACTGAACTCAATGACAAATTTCTAATGTGCTTCCCTAGCACTGGGATTCAAGAATCTGGCCAATCAAGGATGCCAGAAGTTTGAATGAGATCACCACTGAAGCTCTATTGGGTAAGCTCAAATCTTATGAGCTACTCATTAAGAATAGAGAAGAAGAATAGAAGGCTGCCTCACCAGCCACAAGAAAAGAGAAGACAATAGCCTTCAAGGTAACTGAAGATCAGCCTGAAGACAAAAGTCACAGGCAATGATGAACTGCTCAGTCTGTTGGCCAAAAGATTTTACAACATGGCCAGAAAGGACTTCAGAAGGAGATCATACAAGGAGCATGATAAGCCAAGGTATGATAAGTCAATTAATAATAAGGAAATTGTATGCTTTGGTTGCAGGAAACCAGAGCACATTGTTCCTGACTGTCCAGAAAACAAAAACAAGGACAGAAGGGACAAGAAAGAAAGAAGAAAGGAGAAAGACTCCAAGAGGAATGGCAATGGCAAACCATCCTCAAGCAAAAACAAACACACAAGAAAGGGGTTTATTGCTGAATCCTGGAGTGAGACTGAAGAGGAGTCAGAAGCCTCATCCAGCTCCAGTGATGATGAAGATAATGCAGAAGAGAAAGAGTTCTGCATGATGGCAATCAATGCCTCACAACTTAATTCAGATGAAGAAGAGTCAGAGTCAGATTCAGAGACTCAACCTGAAGAAGATCAGGTAATTAGTTTATTTGATTTTAATTCAGAGGACTTTAAATCTGAGTTTAAAGCATTATGTTTAGACCTGCTAAAATCTGAGAAAGAAATTATCTCTCTCAGAAATCATTTATCGGAACATAATACCTTAAAGTCAGAAAACCTCAAACTCTCTCAGGAGTTGGAGTGTTGTAGGGAGCAGATAGTTTCACTGAAAAGTGAGCTATCTGAGGCCAAGAAGCTTGAAGAATCTCTTAATGGGAGAAGTATCAAGCTGATGGACATCACAAGCACAGTGAACTCCAGATTTAATAGTACACTGTGCTTGGGTGCTTCATCCAGCCAACCCATAGTTCTAACAACTCCAATCAAATTCATTTTTGATAAAGGAAAGGGAGTTGTAGAGGTAGCTAGGAAAAATTCTGATCTGCCCAAGAAAACCAAGTCCCAGCAGAAATCGTCGAACGGAGATCGACGGTCGCCGAACGCAGATCGACGATCTCAGGCAAAATCGTCGAACTCAGGTCGACGATCTCAAGTTCCTGAACTCTGCCATAGTCGACCGTCGAACGGAGCTCGACGATCTGACCCAAGATCGTCAAACGCAGCTCCACGATCGTCGAACCGAGGTCAGAGCTCTAGAAATTCTTTCAAGGGCAAATCAAAATTCAATCCTAAGGGTCCTTCATCCCAAATCTTTAACCCTTATACTGAATGGATTATACCTCCAAGGAGATATCATCCTGAAGGTTATAAGAGTCAACCTGGGATGACTTTTATTTCAGAGTTTAAAGGTTATCAACCTAGGCCCAAGGTAAACTGGGTAAAAAACAAATGAATTATTTTTATGTGCAGGTGAAGACCTATCCAATATCTAACCAGCAATGGTACTTGGATAGTGGGTGCTCTAAGCACATGACAGGAAACAACGACAACCTCACATCCTTTAGAGCCAAGCTTGGACCCAAAGTTATCTTTGGTGATTCAAACTTTGGACAAACCAAAGGATATGGTGCAGTCCAGATTGGATCAATAACATTCAAGAAGGTAGCTTATGTGGAAGGACTGAAGCACAACTTAATAAGCATCAGTTAGCTGTTTGATGAAGGCTACCAGGTGACCTTCAGCAAAGCATTATGCAAAATCAAGTCAGAGGACAACACAATTGTGTTGACATGTAAAAGGAAAGGTAACATCTATCTAGTAGATTTTCTTTCAACAGATGTAGATATTTGCCTGTTCAATTCTGTTTGTAGACCAAATATTTTATGGCATAAGAGACTAGGACACCTAAACCTTAGAACTATTGCTAGGCTATCCAAGGATAACCTTGTTAGAGGACTACCTTCTGGCCCCTACAAGAAGGAAGGACTCTGCAGGGCTTGTCAATTAGGCAAGCAAACTAAAAACAGTTTTAAGTCACTTAATAAGAGTGATTCACCTAGGATATTGTATCTGTTACACATGGATCTTTTTGGACCCATCATAGTACAAAGCCTAGGAGGCAAATCTTACACTTTAGTAGTTATAGATGACTTCTCTACATTCACTTGAGTGTTCTTTCTAAGGAAGAAGTCTGATAACTTTAAGTGTTTGACAGAGTTTCTCAAATGTATACAGATTGAGTTCAATACTCACATTGCCCTGATCAGAAGTGATCATGGGACAGAGTTTGATTCTCTTCTTATGCAAGAGTTCTGTCAGAGTGAAGGGATAGGGAATACTTTCTCAGCTCCTAGAACTACTCAACAAAATGGGGTAGCTGTAAGGAAAAATAGAACGCTTATTGAATCTGCCACTACATTGTTGTCAGATGCTCACCTTCCTCTATCCTTTTGGGCAAAGGCAGTGAACACCTCCAACTATGTGCTGAATAGAAGTTTGATACATAAACTAAAGGGAAAGACTCCCTATGAATTACTCAAAGGGAAGAAACCTAAAGTTGATTATTTTAAAGTTTTTGGTTGTATTTGCTACATACATAATAATGACAAGAAATATTTAGCAAAATTTCAAGCTAAAGCTGATGAAGGAGTGTTTCTGGGATACTCCATGATCAGCAAGGCTTATAGGGTTTATAATAAATCATCTCTAAAAATTGAGAAATCTGTTCATATATCATTTGATGAATCTAACATGTCTTTCAAGGAGAAGATCTCTTCTACCATAGAACCTCTGCAGGAACACTCTCTTGTTGAAGACTTGAACAAGTTACAGGTTAATCAAAAGGATGAAAGCAGTGAAGATGAAGAAAGTATTCAACATATTGAAGAACAACCTGAAGAGCCAGTTGTTGTACCACAAGAGGAAACAACAACACAGGTTGGTGAACAATCAACACCCCCTGTTGATTTAGTAACATCAAGAGACCATCCAATTTCCCAAATAATTGGAGACATCTCAGCTGGTGTGCAAACCAGAAATCAGGTCAACCAAAACCTGTTGCACACCTGCTTCCTATCTCAAATTGAACCTCAGTCCATTCAAGATGCAGAGCAAGATCCACACTGGATCATTGCAATGCAAGAAGAGTTGCATCAATTTGAAAGGAACAAAGTGTGGGAACTAGTGCCAAAGCCTAAGGATCACTCCATTGTTGGAACAAAGTGGGTGTTCAGAAACAAACTGGATGATCAAGGAGTAATTGTATGGAACAAGGCAAGACTAGTTGCTCAGGGATATTCTCAAGAAGAAGAAATAGACTATGACCAGACTTTTGCACCAGTTGCAAGATTGGAAGCCATCAGAATATTTTTAGCTTATGCAGCACATAAAGGCTTCAAGGTATATCAGATGGATGTCAAAAGTGCATTTCTAAATGGAGACATCAAAGAAGAAGTATATGTCAGACAACCTCCAGGTTTTATCACTCCAACTTATCATGATTATGTTTTTAAGTTGAACAAAGCATTATATGGTCTCAAGCAAGCTCCTATAGTATGGTATGAGACCCTAGCATGCTTTCTTTTGGAAAATGGATTTATAAGGGGTAGAGTAGACCAAACTCTTTTCATTAGAACCCATAAGTCCCATACCCTACTAGTACAGATTTATGTATACGATATTATTTTTGGTTCTACTGACTCAAAATTGTGCAGAAGATTTTCCAACCTAATGCATTCTAAATTTGAAATGAGTAGCATGGGTGAGCTATCCTTCTTCCTAGGATTGCAAGTCAAACAGCATGCTGAAGGCATCTTTATTTCTCAAACCAAGTATGCAAATGAATTGGTTAAGAAATTTGGCATGTCTGAAGCATCTTGTATGAAAACACCTATGCCTACTAATGCTGTATTGGATGCTGATGAACATGGGAAACCTGTTGATCAGACAACATGTAACACCCCCTATCCGTCGCATAGTATATAGCAATAGGTCCGACCGGGGCCCGACGTCATATACCACAGACAGACCGGGTGGTTACGTATGGAAACCATCCAACTAATCTCAACGTCCTACACAGAGCATTCTAGCGGAAGCAGTTTAAATAAGTTGTAAACAAGAACCCAGCATAGGAGCATGAATGTCCACTAATACCAAAAGGAATGTTATACAAAATACCCAAAAATCGGCCTTAAGGCCTTACAGAATGTTTCACTTGAATAATACATGATTTACAAACCTCGGCACGCAGGCCGGTCATACATGAATAAAACAGAAAACATTTCCACTTGGGCCTTCGAGGGCCAGCTTCGCAAAAAGGTCTTTAGCCCGCTATTGACCGCTTGGTCCAGCTGCACCTGCAAGCAACAAACCACCGCACGGTGGCAAACAAGGCAACGGTCAGCAATGCTGACCAAATTATAACGATCCCGCCCCCAACTCGGGGCGGCGATGCTCCTTCCCTGCATTTCATTAGCATAAGCGAGCAATGCATATAACCATAGCCATTTCATCACAGACGTTGGCTCGCACGGCCACACGCCCCGTGCACTCAGGGCACATTCTCGGTGAACCGGTCGATGTCACGTCAATTAAAGCCATTAACATTCCGGACTCACCACCGCCACTTAGACGGCCATTCCTATGAGCAATTCGTCTTCACGGCATTGGTCACGTCAATTTAAGCCATTGACCACCGGAGACTCACATCTATGCCAACGGCGAGTGCCACGTAACCTTAGGTCTCTCTAACCGAACGACATAAAGCGGGTACGGTTCCATCTAACCCGTGCTCACTTCGCAACGACAATTTAAGCCATTTGCGCGGGTCAAACTTTCACCGAGTCCCATTCTACCGCAAGTCACATAACTCAGTTATGTTCGAGTTGGCTCTCAGGCCACCAAGTTGGCAAGATCTCGTATCCTCCCAGTTTTCCGGGTGCACCTTTGGGTTAGTCCCCAAGGCTCCCTGCTGCAATCTACCGCGTAGAAAACCCGAAAACAACCAATAGCACGGAGTCTTATCCGGCCTTATGCAATGCAACATCACCGATCCAGACTAACATGTTCGGGTAGGCTTCACACATCATGCCTATGTCCGTTCTCGCATACGGACTCTAAACAACGGGGACTTTACATATCTACCCGAAGGAACGCCTCCAACTCTTCGCAAACTCGCGAGAGCGGGCTTCCTATGCTAAGAAAGAGACCTATTCATGCTCAAAATGAGGATCGTTACCCTTGAGTTCCTCTTTGGCGCCATTGAAAAGTAATCGGATGGAAATCACCGCACTTGCGTTGCCTCCGTGGATCCGGAGTCGGCTTGCGATTCGGAGCTCCGAAGCTCCTCCAATGGCGGATCTAGCTCTTCTTCTTCTTGCCTTAGCTCTCCTCTCTCCAAGGATTTAGAAAGAGAACAAGTGAAGAAAAATGAGGTTTTCCAAGTCAACTCACGGGTATTTCCTCTCAGGAACAACCCCCAGCCGTTGGATCTCAACCTAAGGAAACGAACGGCTTTGATTCGGGGCTGAAATGCCCAATCTGGACCGAACACGGCCTGGCACACGCCCGTGTCGAGGGCCGTGTGCCGCATTCGCCGTCAAAATCGAATCTCCTGGAACCTCACACGGGTATCGAACACGCCCGTGTTCGAGCTGACACGCCCGTGTTCCAGCTGACACGGCCGTGAGGCCGGCCGTGTACCCCATGATTTTCCCCCATTTTCAACCCGAGCACTGCACGGGTTCTAGGACACGCCCGTGTCCTTGCCCGTGTCACCTTGACACGCCTGGGCCCCAGGCCGTGTACACGGGACATTTCGTCGAGTGAAGATCGACGACTCGATGACACAGCCTTGGACACGCCCGTATCCTAGGCCGTGTGCCTTGTCTCGACGATCGTCGAGTGAATCTCGACGACTCCCCGGGACGATCGTCGACACGGGTCGACAAGCCCTGCGACACGCCCGTGTCGCAGGCCGTGTGCCCATTCTCGACGAATCGTCGAGTAAAACTCGACGACTTCACGGCTAAGTGTCGACACGGGTCGACACGCCCTGCGACACGCCCGTGTCGCAGGCCGTGTGCCCATTCTCAGCGAATCGTCGAGAAAATCTCGACGACTTCGCGGCTAAGTGTCGGCACACGCTTGACACGCCCTGGGACACGCCCGTGTCCCAGGCCGTGTGCCTTCAGCCAGAAACCAAAACTGGCCCAAAACATCCCCCCTTCGCTCCTTTGAGTTTCGGGGCGTTACAACTCTCCCCCTCTTAAAAGAATTTCGTCCACGAAATTATATAAAGGAAAGACATGTACAAAACTAAAATTTGTACCTGAGCGGAACAACTCCGGATACTCATCAAGCATAGTCTGCTCTCGTTCCCAAGAGAGCTCCTCACGACCGCAATTGTCCCACCGGACCTTGACCATCCTGATCTCTTTATTGCGTAGCCGCTTGACCTCCGAGTCCTCAATCCGCACGGGCTTGACCTTTGTCGTTAGCCCACTTTCCACCGGCACTTGATCGACCGCGATCACTTGCGTAGGCTCTTGCACCGCCTTCCGAAGCACCGAAATGTGGAATACATCGTGTAAACCACTTAGCTTCACTGAAAGCTTCAACCTATAGGCCGCTTCACCAACTCGCTCCAGAACCTCGAACGGTCCAAGGTACCTCGGGCTTAGCTTTTTCAATCGCCGCACCCGCGAGACACCCTTGAATGGCTTTATCTTCAAGTATACATAATCGCCCACAGCGAACTCCACGTTCCTGTGCTTGGCATTATAGTACTTTGCTTGCCGGTCCTGAGCGATAAGCAACCTCTCCCGAATGGTTCTCACCAAAGAAGTAGCACCCTCCACTTCCGATCGCTTATACAACTTTGACTTGCCCGTTTCTAACCAAGACAACGGCGTGCGACATCTTCTACCATATAGGGCCTCGAAAGGCGCCATCTGAATACTTGCTTGGTAGCTGTTGTTGTATGCGAACTCCGCCAAATAAAGGTGGTCCTCCCATTGCTTTCCAAAATCCAAGACACACATGCGAAGCATGTCTTCCATGGTTCTATTGACCCTCTCGGTCTGCCCATCCGTTTGCGGATGGAAGGCTGTGCTAAACTTCAGCTTTGTTCCCAACATTTGCTGCACCAGCCTCCAATCATTGGACGTGAACCGCCCATCTCGGTCACTCACGATGCTGCGGGGCACACCATGAAGCCGTACTATATTATCCACATACAGCTTTGCCAGCTTCTCCACCGGATCATCCTTCTTATGCGGAATAAAATGCGACACCTTCGTTAATCGATCAACAACCACCCAAATGGCATCGTTCCCCTTTTGCGACCTTGGCAAACCGTGCACAAAGTCCATAGAGATGTCGTCAAATTTCCACTCCGGAATAGGCAAGGACTTAAGAAATCCTCCCGGCTTTTGGCACTCCGCCTTTACCAAGGCGCAGGTTTGGCACTTCGCTACGTATAGCGCCACATCCTTTTTCAAACCCGGCCACCAAAATAGTTTCTTGACATCGCGGCACATCTTCGTGCTCCCCGGGTGAATCGAGTACTTGGTATGGTGTGCCTCGTACAACAACTCCACCCGTAACTTGCCCACACAAGGGACGCACAGACGACCGTCTTTCCACAGCAACCCGTCCTCCACGACGAATTGGGAATTTGACCCATCCAGAGCCTCTATCATGAACTGCTTCATATGAGCATCCATATCCAAAGCCTGCCGAATCCGATCAGCCAGGTCATATTGGACTTCAGTCCAATTCAGAGCTGCTTCAGCACTTGATTGTCTATCCACACAAACAATCTCCAATGCCTCCAACTCCCGCACCAACCGCTCATCATGCACCGACAACCAATTGGCTTGAGCTGGGGCTCGGCGACTCAACGCGTCCGCAACCGCATTCCCTTTGCCAGGCACGTAGTGGATCTTGAATGTATAGTCCCCCAGGAACTCCATCCATCTACGCTACCGCATATTCAGATCCTTCTGATCTATCAGGTACTTTAGGCTCTTGTGATCGGTGTAGATATCAATCTTCACACCGTACAAATAGTGTCTCCACAGCTTCAAGGCAAAAATCACGGCCGCTAACTCCAAGTCATGGACCGGATAATTCCTCTCGTGCACTTTTAGCTGTCTCGAGCCATAAGCTATCACGCTTCCGTGCTGCAGTAGCACACAACCCAAACCGCTGCCCGAAGCATCGCTATATATCTCATAGCCTTCGGTCCCAACCGGCGAACTCAGCACAGGCGTCGTGGTCAACCGACACTTCAGTTCCTCAAAAGCTCGTGCGCACTCCGGCGTCCAAACGAACTTATGCTCCTTCCTCGTCAAAGTAGTGAGAGGTAACGCTATCCGCGAGAAGTTCTCTACGAAGCGCCTATAATAGCCGGCAAGCCCCAAAAAGCTCCGGACTTCTGCTACCGTAGCAAGCTCAGGCCACTCCCGTATCGCAACAATCTTCGCCGGATCCACAGCAATACCCTCTCCACTCACTATATGCCTGAGGAACGCCACTGAGGATAGCCAAAACTCGCACTTCGAGAACTTGGCATACAACTGATTTCTCCTTAGCGTCTCCAACACCAAATGAAGATGCTTGAAGTGATCTTCCTCACTTTGCGAGTACACCAAAATATCGTCGATGAAGACGATCACGAAATGGTCCAAGTACTCCCTGAACGTCCTGTTCATCAAATCCATGAACACTGACGGCGCATTAGTCAGCCCAAACGGCATGACTGTAAACTCATAATGCCCATATCTCGTACTAAACGCTGTCTTCAGGATATCACTCTCCCTTATTCGCAGCTGATAGTACCCAGCCTTGAGATCCAACTTCGAGTACACCGTCGACCCGACTAACTGATCAAAGAGATCATCAATCCTAGGGATCGGGTACTTGTTCTTCTCAGTCAGCTTGTTTAGCTCCCGATAATCAATACATAACCTCAAGCTTCCGTCCTTCTTCTTAACAAAGAGGACCGGTGCGCTCCAAGGCGAAGAACTCGGGCGCACATACCCTTGCTCCAACAACTCTTGCAGTTGAACTTTCAGCTCCGCCATTTTCTTAGGCGCTAGCCGATACGGAGATCGTGACACAGGCTTTGCACCTGGCACTAGCTCGATCGTAAAATCTATCTCCCGCTGAGGCGGGGCTCCAGGAAGATCTGCGGGGAACACATCAGGGTATTCCGATACCACTGAAATACAATCCAAAGCGGGCTTCGGCTTTGCAACCTCCACTAGTGTAAAGAACAGTTCTGCTCCGGCACGAACCGCCTTCACCACCTGAAGAGCAGACATCAACGTCTTGCTCGACCCCTTTAAGCCCGTAAAAGTCGTCTCACGACTTGCTCCCAGCTTGACTTCCTTGCTACCGCAATCTATATGGGCCTGCTGCTCCGAGAGCCAGTCCATGCCAAATATGACGTCGAACTCCACTAACGGAAGTAAAGACGCCCGCAGGTCGAACTCCTGCTCCCCAATACGAATCTTAACATCGCAGATCCTAACCGCTCGCATCGAACACCCATTGGGCAACAACACATCCAACTTATCCTTCGCCATCGAAGAAGGGACTCCGATGCGTGATATAAATCCTTCGGACAAGGGAGTGTGAAGCTCCCGTATCGAAGAGTGCTCGTGCCGGATTTTCACAAATCAATACAAATCCTAAACAAGTAGTGGTAAGGTAACATGTGCATAACAAGCATATAAAGAAATTGACTTGCTATAAATTAAACCGTACCTGTCACCACATCAGCTTGTTTAATGGCCTCCTGTTGGCCAAGATTGTAGACCCTTGGTTGGGCCGGAGAATAATGGGATGCGGTCGACTCCACTGCCTTACCCTTTTCTTCATAAGTGGCTCCCGGCCTCCTCTCGGACTTAGGATGTCCGCTCCAACAATCACGGGCGAAATGCCCCGTCTTTCCACAAGTAAAACACGCACCCGGGGTCCGACCTGTGGTCGCCCCAGAAGCGCCAGAAGGAGCTGGACCCGAAGTCCTATGCTTCTTGAAAGCCCTCCGATAGCCGGACTTTGAAGTAGTCGGCACTTTAAATTCAGATTTTCTATCAACCAAGCCTTTCTTCGCTTGCACATTCTTCATGTCCTTCTCCAAGGACCGGCAGTATTGACCAAGGTTAAGAAACCCTGCGTCATCGGCCCCGATAGTAATAGTCTCAACTCATCCCTCAGACCTTCGTAGAAGCGATTAGTCTTGCGCTCCTCATCCATGATGGTGGAGCTAGCATAACGACTCAAACGCGTAAACTCGTGGAGATATTCATCCACGCTCCTCTCACCCTGCACCAACTTCAGGAACTCATTCTCCATTGAAATCCTCTGAGTAGAAGGGAGGTATCTTGCTAAGAACAATCCCGAGAACTCTTCCATCGGGACATCTATCAGTTGTCTACCTCTCAAATGATGCAGCTCCAATCCTTCCCACCACATCCTCGCTTCCCCGTCCAGAAGGAACGTAGCGATGGTGGTCATTTGCCACTCCTCCGTCTCCGTCGCTGTCATGACTCTCTTCACCCTAGAGAGCCAGTCTTCAGCCTGAGATAGGGTTCCCAACCCCGAGAATAACGGAGGGTTAAAGCTCATTACATGCTTCAACTGCCTCTCAGTTGCCCTCCTTGGCACTATCGGTTCCACAACCACTTGCTCCCCCCTCCTCGGCTCAGCCTCTTGAAGAGGTACTTGCTCCATCACAGGAGCGGGCTGCTGCGCTTGCCTTCCTGGCTGCGCATTGATCACGGCCAACACCGCTTCAGCCACCAATCGAATATTCTCAGCCGACAGAGGTGTTGCGGGAGCAACATTCGGTGCACTACTAGCCTCAGAAACTCGGCGTTCTGACGGCCCAACACCACTTCGGGTCACCTATAGTGGTACAAAACACCGTTAAGCGACCACATAAAATTGCAAACAGCAATTATAGGAACACGCAGGTTCCTCAAACACGAGTATTTTCATTCCTAAGTGGACATTCATGGGTTCTTTTCACTGTTATTACGATGACGCACACAATGTGCTCACCACCCCTTAAAAAGAATTCGCCCACGAATTCACTTTAAGCCCGACCAAAACCAGTAGTCTGATACCAAATTGTAACACCCCCTATCCGTCGCATAGTATATAGCAGTAGGTCCGGCCGGGGCCCGACGCCATATACCACAGACAGACCGGGTGGTTATGTATGGAAACCATCCAACTAATTTCAACGTCCTACACAGAGCATTCTAGCAGAAGCAGTTTAAATAAGTTGTAAACAAGAACCCAGCATAGGAGCATGAATGTCCACTAATACCAAAAGGAATGTTATACAAAATACCCAAAAATCGGCCTTAAGGCCTTACAAAATGTTTCACTTGAATAATACATGATTTACAAACCTCGGCACGCAGGCCGGTCATACATGAATAAAACAGAAAACATTTCCACTTGGGCCTTCGAGGGCCAGCTTCGCAAAAAGGGCTTTAGACCGCTATTGACCGCTTGGTCCAGCTGCACCTGCAAGTAACAAACCACCGCACGGTGGCAAACAAGGCAACGGTCAGCAATGCTGACCAAATTATAACGATCCCGCCCCCAACTCGGGGCGGCGATGCTCCTTCCCTGCATTTCATTAGCATAAGCGAGCAATGCATATAACCATAGCCATTTCATCACAGACGTTGGCTCGCACGGCCACACGCCCCGTGCACTCAGGGCACATTCTCGGTGAACCGGTCGATGTCACGTCAATTAAAGCCATTAACATTCCGGACTCACCACCGCCACTTAGACGGCCATTCCTATGAGCAATTCGTCTTCACGGCATTGGTCACGTCAATTTAATCCATTGACCATCGGAGACTCACATCTATGCCAACGACGAGTGCCACGTAACCTTAGGTCTCTCTAACCGAACGACATAAAGCGGGTACGGTTCCATCTAACCCGTGCTCACTTCGCAACAACAATTTAAGCCATTTGCGCGGGTCAAACTTTCACCGAGTCCCATTCTACCGCAAGTCACATAACTCAGTTATGTTCGAGTTGGCTCTCAGGCCACCAAGTTTGCAAGATCTCGTATCCGCCCAGTTTTCTGGGTGCACCTTTGGGTTAGTCCCCAAGGCTCCCTGCTGCAATCTACCGCGTAGAAAACCCGAAAACAACCAATAGCACGGAGTCTTCTCCGGCCTTATGTAATGCAACATCACCGATCCAGACTAACATGTCCGGGTAGCCTTCACACATCATGCCTATGTCCGTTCTCGCATACGGACTCTAAACAACGGGGACTTTACATATCTACCCGAAGGAACGCCTCCAACTCTTCGCAAACTCGCGAGAGCGGGCTTCCTATGCTAAGAAAGAGAGCTATTCATGCTCAAGATGAGGATCGTTACCCTTGAGTTCCTCTTTGGCGCCATTGAAAAGTAATCGGATGGAAATCACCGCACTTGCGTTGCCTCCGTGGATCCGGAGTCGGCTTGCGATTCGGAGCTCCGAAGCTCCTCCAATGGCGGATCTAGCTCTTCTTCTTGCCTTAGCTCTCCTCTCTCCAAGGATTTAGAAAGAGAACAAGTGAAGAAAAATGAGGTTTTCCAAGTCAACTCATGGGTATATCCTCTCAAGAACAACCCCCAGCCGTTGGATCTCAACCTAAGGAAACGAACGGCTTTGATTCGGGGCTGAAATGCCCAATCTGGACCGAACACGGCCTGGCACACGCCCGTGTCCAGGGCCGTGTGCCGCATTCGCCGTCAAAATCGAATCTCCTGGAACCTCACACGGGTATCGAACACGCCCGTGTTCGATCTGACACGCCCGTGTTCCAGCTGACACGGCCATGAGGCCGGCCGTGTACCCCATGATTTTCCCCCATTTTCAACCCGAGCACTGCACGGGTTCTAGGACACGCCCGTGTCCTTGCCCGTGTCACCTTGACACGCCTGGGCCCCAGGCCGTGTACACGGGACATTTCGTCGAGTGAAGATCGACGACTCGATGACACGGCCTTGGACACGCCCGTGTCCTAGGCCGTGTGCCTTGTCTCGATGATCATCGAGTGAATCTCGACGACTCCCCGGGACGATCGTCAACACGGGTCGACACGCCCTGCGACACGCCCGTGTCGCAGGCCGTGTGCCCATTCTCGACGAATCGTCGAGTAAAACTCGACGACTTCACGGCTAAGCGTCGACACGGGTCGACACGCCCTGCGACACGCCCGTGTCGCAGGCCGTGTGCCCATTCTCAGCGAATCGTCGAGAAAATCTCGACGACTTCGCGGCTAAGTGTCGGCACACGCTTGACACGCCCTGGGACACGCCCGTGTCCCAGGCCGTGTGCCTTCAGCCAGAAACCAAAACTGGCCCAAAACATCCCCCCTTCGCTCCTTTGAGTTTCGGGGCGTTACACAACATATAGAGCAATGATTGGCTCTTTACTGTACCTTACAGCCAGTAGACCAGATATAATATTTCCTACATGTATATGTGCTAGGTTCCAAGTAAGCCCTAGAGAGTCACACATAACATTAGTAAAGAGGATTCTCATGTATGTTAAAAGTTGTCCAAATCTAGGTCTCTGGTATCCAAAAGATTCAGCATTTGATTTAACTGGATTTTCTGATGCTGATTATGCTGGATGCAGAATTGATAGGAAAAGGACCAGTGGAACTTGTCAGTTCCTTGGTGACAGACTTGTCTCTTGGTTTTGTAAGAAACAAACTTCTGTGTCAACTTCAACTGCTGAAGCTGAATATATGGCTGCAGGCAGTTGTTGTTCACAAATCTTGTGGATTCAAAACCAACTCCTAGACTATGGCTACAACTTAGAGAAGTCTAAAATCTTTTGTGATAACACCAGTGCTATTTCTATAGCTCAAAATTCAGTCCTCTATAGTAGGACAAAACACATAGAGATTAAGCATCACTTCTTAAGGGATAATGTTGAAAAGAATAAAATTGAACTGCAATATATCTCAACTGATTTACAAAGGGGAGATATTTTCACCAAGCCCTTGGATGAAAAGAAACACACCTTCTTCCTAAATCAGTTAGGAATGTTAGATGGAGGAAGTCTTAAATAATATCCAAGATTTTAAAAGTTTAAAAATTGACCAAGACCAGGCAAACATCTTGATTTTTCCTTAGTGTCTAGAGTTTTTCTGGTCTCTGAACTGCGCTCGACGATTTTCCCCCAGAACGTCGAACGGAGATCGACGATTTCTGAAATCGTCGACCTGAGTTCAGCGTTTCTCAGATAGTATGAACTATCTCTTCCGGTCAGCGATCGTCGTATGGCGCTCGACGATTTTGTTCTCTGAACGATCGTCGAACCGAGCTCGACGCTCTCCAATATCGTCGAACAGAGATCGACGATATTGAAGACTCTTCAGTTTCCATTAGAAGCCCCGATCGTCGAACTGAGTTCAACGATCTTTCCTTTTCTGCGTCGAACCCTAATATAAAATTCATTTTTCGCCGTCGTTCTCCTTTTGCGCTTTCGATTTCTCTGCAAAAACTTTCTTTCCCTCCAAACATTTCTGCACTTGGTCGTTTTGTTTGTTGATTCTTTGCAGTAACCATGGACGTTTCTGTTGTTGTTCTCGCCGCCATGAAATTTGATGCTGGCTTTGACATTGACATGGAGTCCTTCAGCACAACAGATCAGGTTTTCCAGGACATCTTGGAGTTGTTCAAAGAGCAGAAACTTGCTCCAATCATGACCACCAGGATTAAACTTGCTGCTGATGAAATTAAAGAGTGGGTCTACACTGCCCACAATCAGGATCAAAACACCATTATTGGATCAATCTCTGGCACCCAGGTACCCTTGACCCCAGCAATTCTAACAGAATTTTTTGAGTTAAGTACTGGTGGAGATTCTACTGATCTATCTGGAGAAGAATATGCTGACTTGCTTGCAAGAATGGGTCATTCTGAGGCTAACCCTAGCAAGCTGTTGAAAAAGAATCTGTCTGTGGAATATAGATTCCTGGCTGATGTAGTTGGAAAGGTCCTATTGGCTAAGCACTCTGGCCATGATACTATATCCAGGTATCAGCTCTGCTTAATGAGAGCTATAGTGGACAAGAAGAATCTGAACTGGGGAGATGTCTTCTTTGACCTAATCAAAAAGAAAATTAACAAGAGTTTTGTAAATTTTGGAAGGATCTTAGGCATTTTTCTGCAGAATAGATGCCCTGCATTGCTAGTATCCTCTGGGATACACATAAATGCTTCCAAGAGACTGTCCTGTGCCCTTTTTGGTAAATGGGACAGGAAGATCACCAAGCCCAGCAGGCCCTCTTCCAGCACACCTTCAGGCACCAGGACTGCCACAGTCACTTCCCCTCAGGTCTCTGCCCCTGTAGATGACCTGCCTGCTGATGCCTCTCCTCCTCCTCCAATTCAATCTTCTCCAATTCCATCCACCATTCCAATTCCATCCACCATTCAAACTCCATCCACCATCATCATCTCCAGCCCTTCTCTAACATCTATACCATCTCCAATCCCTACTCTACCAACAACAGAAGAACAATTCCATCCATTATACTCCTACCCTCAACCAGATATTGCCACTTCATCACCCTCCATTCCCTCATTCAACCTTATTGATGATTCCTTCATGGATGACTCACCCTCCTCTCCTCCTGAGCTGCCCTCATCTTCAACCTCTTATCAAGACCTTCTGCAAGAGATCATTGATCAACCCATCTTCACACCATCTTTCTCCATCCCACTGTCCTCCATCACCACTTTACCCACACCTCAACCATCTCTTCCCCAATACACTAGCTCTCCACTACCATCATCAACAGCTACACCTCCATCCTCTACCTCTGCTCCAGTCACTACTGAGCAAGTAGATCTTCTAGCCCTTGCTGACAGGATTTATGAATTGCTAGCCCACAATCTATCTCTTCTCTTGGAGACCTCCTTGGCTCCATTACTCAAGTCAGTGGAAGCTCTTTCTGCCAGGCTCTCCTTCTTATTCCCTCAGGCAGCCCCTTCAGCAGTGTGTCTTGATCCAGCCTTGCCTGAATCTAGGCAGGGGGAGATGCCCTATGAAGTGAGCCTGCCTGCTGTGTCTGCTGTCTCTTTAGCTTTTGTTGCTGCTACTGCTGCTGTTCTTCAAGATCCAGTTCCACCTCCTGTTGCAGTCTTTTCAATAGACCTCAGGTCTCTGCTGTCAGCATTTGATTCAGCCTACCTTAGTTGTATTCCAGAGACAGTTGCTCTCCAGCCCCCAGAGGACCTCTCCAAGGCCCTTGTGCCCTTCTCTTATTGTGACCCCAGCATAATAACTTCCTTTATTAACTCAGTTTATGCTGCTGCTACTCCTGCTGAAAGCATGGTTGCTGTTTTTGATGCTGCTGTCCCTCCTGCTGAAGATAGTGTTGATGTATCTGTTGCTAATAGTGCTGTCAGTGCTGCTGCTACTGTTGTTCTAGTTTCTGCTGATATCCTTATGACAGAGGCACATGATTTTGAGCCCTCTGTGTTTTTTGATGATATTCCTGCTGCTGATATTGCTGTTTCTGTAAGTGACATTGTTGCTGCCCCAACTGCTGTTATTACTGCTCCAGAACCTTCAGTATCTGTTGTTGATGCTGCTTTAACTTCTGTTACAAGTGTTGTATCTGCTACTGCTCCAACCTCTGCTGCCTCTTCTGCTTCAACCTAGCTCAAGAAAGATTTGATGAAAAAGATTGATGCTCTTTATGATAATCAAAGTTCTGAAAGTGATGAGTTCAAGACAGATTCTGATGATTCTTCTGCTACCATTGCCAGAAAGAGAAAGGCAAGGAGCAAAACCATGAAGAGAGTACCTCCAGCCAAGGTCAAGGACAACAATGATATACCATATTATATTCTTCATGATTGCCCTATAACTGAGCACTAGATGCAGTACTCAAAGAATCAACTCAAAGCAATGAAGAAGAAAAGGAAATATGAAAAAGGATCTTCTCAATTTCAACATCCTCATCCTCCTCCACCACCTCCTCCTAATGCAGGTGCAGGTGGAAGTTTAGCTGCTCAACCCTCTGCTAGAAGTCAAACCCCCTATCAGCCACATGCCAGATCCTATCACAGGGGAAGCCAATCCAGGGGCTCTCAATCCAGAAGAGGAAATTATAGAGGAAATCAAAGAGAAGTCCAAGTTTATTCTAAAGGCTACTCAAGGCAACATCCCTACTCCAGGGAAGGACAAATTTCATTTAACACAACCTCTGGTCCTTTTCCCTATAAATTCAAGGAAGTAGTTTCATCCAGGCCTCCTCAAGATAACCCTTTAAATAGATATGAGCCACCAGTGCCATTTGAAGATCCTGAAAACAATCCAACTGCTTGGACTGCAAGGATGAAAGAGCTTGCTGCACTGGACCAGATTAAGAAAGCTAAAGAGCAAGGAAGATACTCCTCCAACATTACCACATTCTCTGATCAAAGAAAGAAAGAGTTGGAAAGATATGGTTCAAGCAAATTCTTTGATTCTAACAGATACATGGAGCTGCATCCTGAAGCTGTAGTTCCCAGGCCCAAACAGCAAACCTCTTTAGGTGCAGCAGATGATACAAGATCAAAGAAGGAAGCTCTCAACCCCAACAGAGAAATCAAACTCATTAAGAGCAAGGAGAAGAAATGATTATGTAAGGTGACAATCACTCTGATTTCTGATTATTATCTGGGATGATATATATCTGTGGTTCTGCAATGTCCAGCTTTTTGCTTTTCTGTATTGTTGCTTGTATGTTGTTATTTTATTTTTCCAAACTTTGTAAATAGTAATCCTAACCCAAATAGGGGGAGATTGTTGGAACACCCTATTACTAATTTGGGTCAGGATCACTATGTCTCTAGGAAACCAGTTTTTGACCTCCTGTATAACTCAAAAGGTCAATTAGAATTGAGCCTAAGGGTTAGAAGTCTAGGTTTGGAAGCTGCCCTCAAGACCAAGAATTTTTCATTTTGAGACTAAGTCATATCGTCGAGCTCAGCACGACGATTCGTCGAACTCCGATCGACGATCGTCTAGCACAACTTCGACAGATCGTCGAACTCCATTCGACGATCGCTGAGCTCAACTTCAACAAATCGTCGAACTCCATTCGACGATCTGCGAGCTCAGTTCAATGATCTTGACTCAGTATTGGATCTCTATCTCTGAGCTCAGTTCGACGATCTTTGAGCTCAGATTGACGTTTTTTTTGTTGTTGTATAAGTCCATATCGCTGAGCTCAGTTCGACGATAGCAGAGCTCAGTTCGACGATTTTCTGATAACTTCAAGGATTTTTCAAGATTCAAATTCAGATCAGTTAAGGAATTATTCAGCAATTAATTCAGAAGATTTTCTAGCCGTTTTCATTTATTTCTGGACCAAGTTTCAAGGGATTATCAAGAAATGTTTCTTTGGACTTTTCTCTAGAAGAAATTTTGCAATTAAGGATGCAATTAATGCAGGCCAACGACTATTCTTAACAGAGGATGTTTTTCTATTCAGTACCAGAGAATAAAAGACAAGATTTTTGAATCTCTCTCAAGACATCAATAACACAGACAAGAAGAACAAGAACAAAATATTCTCTGTCTCAAAGAATTCTCTCAAGAACACACATCCAAGGAGATCAAACTTTCTGAAATCTTCTGATCTCTCTTGTCTCAAGTGTTCAAGGTCAACATCTTTCAAGACTCCAGACACCTAACATTTCAGCTGTTGCTGAAATCATCATTTGCTGGAGATCAACTTCTGAAGGCCTATCACCCTACAGCAAAGCTTCTTTTCCTGAACATCTCAAGGACTCAGGGGGAGCTTTGACACCATCAAATCCACATAGTCTTCTCAGCTGCTTTGAGAAAGAGAAGACTTCCATAAATCTCTCATCCCCATCTCTGTAAAGGGTTTCTCAAACTCCCTTCAAAAGTTTGAGCTTCGTTTTTGAGCACCTTGTCAAAAGCTCATTGGTGGCAAGACACCTGATCAAAAAATCTGATTTAGTTTTTGAGCACCTTATCAAAAGCTCATTGGTGCCCAGGACACCTGATCAACTCATCCTGTAGTGGATTCCTACCTAGGGTGGTAGAAGAGTGGATGTACCCAAGTTTAGGGGAACCACTATAGCTCCTTGTGTCATCTGGATTGCTTGTCTTTATCTTTTGTTTCAAGCTGTGATTGTTCTGTGATTATTTTGTGATTAGTTTAGTTCTGTGATTAGATTTAATAATTGCTTCCCTGCTCACTCAGATTACAACAATTGTTGTAAAACGTTTTCAAGCACCATATACTCTATTCACCCCCCTCTAGAGTATATCAGATCTAGCTGCACTTTCACATTCTATCAAGCATAGTAGAAAATTCTTCTCCAGACATTTCAACAGAATCCTCTCCAGAATTCAATCCAAAAATCTCTGTCAGGGTAGAAGGTGTAAGAGGTACCCGGGTTCCAGAAATTGATCCAATCACTGTATTTTGATCCTGGTTGTGGGCAATATATACCCACTCCTTGATTTCATCAGCAGCCAATTTTATTCTGGTGGACATGATGGCAACAAGCTTTTGTTCCCTGAACAGTTCTAGAATATCTTGGAAAATCTGATCACTGGTGCTGAAAGAATCCATATCAATATAGAATCCTGCATCAAATTTCATGGCGGCCAGAACGGCGACGGAGACGACCATGGTTTCCTGCAAAAAATAAACAAACAAACGACCAAGTGTAGAGAGGTTTGGAGGGAAAGAGAAAATTTGCAGAGAGATTGAAAGCGCAAAAGGACAACGACGACCGAAAAATGAATTTTATATTAGGGTTCGACGCAGAAAAGGAAAGATCGTTGAACTCAGTTCGACGATCGGGGCTTCTAAAGGAATCTGAAAGGTCTTCAATATCGTCGATCTCCGTTCGACGATATTGGAGAGCGTCGAGCTCCATTCGACGATAGTTCAGAAAATAAAATCGTCGAGCGTCATTCGACGATCGTTGACCTGGAGAGATAGTTGAACACTATCTGAGAAGCGCTGAACTCTAGTTGATGATTTCGGAAAGCGTCGAGCTCCGTTCGACGATCGGGGGAAAATTGTCGAGCGCAGTTCAAAGACCAGAAACACTCTAGACACTAGAAAAATTGAGAAGTTTGCCTAGTCTTGGTCAATTTTAGAGTTTTAAAATCTTGGACATTATTTTAAACTTCCTCCATCTAACATTCCTAACTGATTTAGGAAGAAGGTGTGTTTCTTTTCATCCAAGGGTTTGGTGAAAATATCTCCCCTTTGCAAATCAGTTGGGATATATTGAAGTTCAATTTTATTTTTCTCAACATTATCCCTTAAAAAGTGATGCCTAATTTCTATGTGTTTTGTCCTACTATGGAGGACTGGATTTTGAGCTATAGAAATAGCACTGGTATTATCACAAAAGATTTTAGACTTCTCTAAGTTGTAGCCATAGTCTAGGAGTTGGTTTTGAATCCACAATATTTGTGAACAACAACTACTTACAGCCATATATTCAGCTTCAGCAGTTGAAGTTGACAAAAATGTTTGTTTCTTGCAAAACCAAGAGACAAGTCTGTCACCAAGAAACTGACAAGTTCCACTGGTGCTTTTCCTGTCAATTCTGCATCCAGCATAATCAGCATCAGAAAATCCAGTTAAGTCAAATGCTGAATCTTTTGGATACCAGAGACCTAGATTTGGACAACTTTTAACATACCTGAGAATCCTTTTTACTAAGGTTAGGTGTGACTCTCTAGGGTTCACTTGGAATCTAGCACATATGCATGTAGCAAATATTATGTCAGGTCTACTAGCTGTAAGGTACAGTAAAGAGCCAATCATTGCTCTATATCTTGTCTGATCAACAGGTTTCTCATGTTCATCAGCATCCAATACAGCATTAGTAGGCATAAGTGTTTTCATACAAGATGCTTCAGACATACCAAATTTCTTAACCAATTCTTTTGCATACTTGGTTTGAGAAATGAATATGCCTTCAGCATGTTGTTTGACTTGCAATCCTAGAAAGAAGGATAGCTCACCCATGCTACTCATTTCAAATTTAGAATGCATTAGGTTGGGGAACCTTCTGCACAAGTTTGAATCAGTAGAACCAAAAATAATATCATCTACATAGATCTGTACTAGTAGGGTATGGGACTTATGAGTTCTAATAAAAAGAGTTTGTTCTACTCTACCCCTTATAAATTCATTTTTCAGGAGAAAGCATGCTAGGGTCTCATACCATGCTCTAGGAGCCTGCTTGAGACCATATAATGCTTTATTCAATTTAAAAACATAATCAGTATGGGTTGGAGAGATAAAACATGGAGGTTGTCTGACATAAACTTCTTCTTTGATGTCTCCATTGAGAAAGGCACTCTTTACATCCATCTGGTATACTTTGAAGCCTTTGTGTGCTGCATATGCTAAGAAGATTCTTATGGCCTCCAACCTTGCAACTGGTGCAAAGGTCTGGTCATAATCTATGCCTTCTTCTTGAGAGTACCCTTGAGCAACTAGCCTTGCCTTGTTCCTTACAATTACTCCTTGATCATCCAATTTGTTTCTGAACACCCACTTTATTCCAATAATGGAGTGATCCTTAGGCTTTGGTACTAGTTCCCAAACTTTGTTCCTTTCAAATTGATGCAGCTCTTCTTGCATTGCAATGATCCGGTGTGGATCTTGCTCTGCATCTTGAATGGATTGAGGTTTAATTTGAGATAGGAAGCAAGTGTGCAACAGGTTTTGGTTGACCTGATTTCTGGTTTGCACACCAGCTGAGATGTCTCCAATTACTTGGGAAATTGGATGGTCTCTTGATGTTACTAAATCAACAGAGGGTGTTGATTGTTCACCAACCTGTGTTGTTGTTTCCTCTTGTGGTACAACAACTATCTCTTCAAGAGGTTTCTCTTCAGGATGTTGAATGTCTTCTTCATCTTCACTGCTTTCCTCTTCTTGAATGATTTGTAATCTGTCCAAGTCTTCAGCAAGAGAATGTGCCTGCAAAGGTTCTATGGTAGAAGTGTTCTTCTCCTTGAAAGACATGTTAGTTTCATCAAAAGATATGTGAACAGATTCTTCAATTTTAAGAGTTGATTAATTATAAACCCTATTAGCCTTACTGATCATAGAGTATCCCAGAAACACTCCTTCATCAGCTTTAGCTTGAAATTTTGCTAAATATTTCTTGTCATTATTGTGTATGTAACAGATACAACCAAAAATTCTAAAATAATCTACTTTAGGTTTCTTCTCTTTGAGTAATTCATAGGGAGTCTTGCCCTTCAGTTTATGTATTAAACTTCTGTTCAGCACATAGTTGGAGGTGTTCACTGCCTCTGCCCAAAAAGATAGAGGAAGGTGTTCAGTGTAGTGGTAGATTTAATAAGGGTTCTATTTTTCCTTTCAGCTACCCCATTTTGTTGAGGAGTTCTAGGAGGTGTGAAAGTGTGTCTGATCCCCTCACTCTGACAGAACTCTTGCATAAGAAGAGAATCAAACTCTGTCCCATGATCACTTCTGATCAGGGCAATGTGAGTATTGAACTCAGTCTGTATGCATTTGAGAAACTCTGTCAAACATTTAAGTTATCAGACTTCTGCCTCAGAAAGAACACACATGTGAATCTAGAGAAGTCATCTACAACTACTAAAGTGTAAGATTTCCCTCCTAAGCTTTGTACTGTAATGGGTCCAAAAAGATCCATGTGTAACAGATACAAAATCCTAGGTGAATCACTCTTATTAAGTGACTTGAAACTATTTTTAGTTTGTTTTCCTAATTGACAAGCCCTGCAGAGACCTTCCTTCTTGTAGGGGCCAGAAGGTAGTCCTCTAACAAGGTTGTCCTTGGATAGCCTAGCAATGGTTCTAAGGTTTATATGCCCTAGTCTCTTATGCCATAGAACATTAGGTCTACTAACAGAGTTAAACAGGCAAATATCTACATCTATTGAAAGAAAGTCTACTAAGTAGATGTTACCTTTCCTTTTACCTGTCAACACAGTTGTGTTGTCCTCTGACTTGATCTTGCATAAGGCTTTGCTGAAAGTCACCTGGTAGCCTTCGTCACATAACTGACTGATACTGATCAAGTTGTGCTTCAGTCCTTCCACATAGGCTACTTTCTTGAATGTGACTGTGCCAATTTGAACTGCACCATATCCTTTTGTCAGTCCAAAGTTTGAATCACCAAATATGACTTTGGGTCCAAGCTTGGCTTTGAAGGATGTGAGGTTGTCCTTGTTTCCTGTCATGTGCTTGGAGCACCCACTATCCAGATACCATTGCTGGTTTGATGTTGGATAGGTCTTCACCTGCACATAAGCAATTTACTTGTTTTTGACCTAGTTTACCTTGGGCCTAGGTTGATAACCTTTAAATTCAGAAATAAATGACATCCCTGGTTGACTCTTATAACCTTCAGGATGATATCTCCTTGGAGGTATTATCCATTCAGTATAAGGGTTAAATGTGGATGAAGGACCCCTAGGATTGGATTTTGATTTACCCTTAAAAGAATTTCCAAAACTCTGATCTCTATTCGACGATCGTTGAGCTGCGTTCGACGATCTTGGGTCAGATCGTCGAGCTCCGTTCGACGGTCGACTGTGGCAGAGTTCAGGAATTAGAGATCGTCGACCTGAGTTTGACGATTTTGCCTGAGATTGTCGATCTGCGTTTGGCGATCGTCTAGCTCCGTTCGACAATTTCTGTTGAACCTTGGTTTTCTTGGGTAAGTCAGAATTTTTCCTAGCTACCTGTACAAATCCCTTCCTTTTATCAGAAATAAACTTAATTGGGGTTGTTAGAACTATAGGTTGGCTGGATGAAGCACCCAAGCCCAATGTACTATTGAATCTGGAGTTCACTGTGCTTTTGATGTCCATTAGCTTGATGCTTCTCCCATTAAGGGATTCTTCAAGTTTTTTGGCCTCTGATAGCTCACTTTTCAGTGAAGCTACCTGCTCCCTACAACACTCCAACTCCTCAGAGAGTTTGAAGTTTTCTGATTTTAAGGAACTGTGTTCAGATAATTGATTTCTGAGAGAGATAATTTCCTTCTCAGATTTTAATAAGTCTAAGCACAGTGCTTTAAATTCATACTTAAAGTCCTCAGAATTGAAATCAAATGAGTCTATTACCTGGTCTTCTTCAATTTGAGTCTCTGAGTCTGACTCTGACTCTTCTGCATCTGAATTGTGTTGATAGACATTGATTGCCATCATACAGAACTCCTTCTCTTTAGCATCATTTTCATCATCACTTGAGCTGGATGAAGCTTCTGATTCCTCTTCAGTCTCACTCCAAGATTGAGCAACAAATCCCTTCCTTGTGTGTTTGTTCTTGCTTGAGGAGGGTTTGCCATTGCCATTCTTCTTGAAGTCTTTATCTTTTCTTCTTTCTCTCTTATCCTTTTTGTCCTTGTTTTTGTTCTCTGGACAGTCAGGCACAATGTGGTCTGGTTTCCTACAACCAAAGCAAACAATTTCTTTATTATTTGACTTATCATACCTTGGCTTATCATGCTCTTTGTATGATCTCTTCCTGAAGTCCTTTCTGTCCATCTTATAAAATCTTTTAGCCAGTAGACTAAGCAGCTCATCATTGCTTGTGACCTTGTCTTCAGGCTGATCTTCAGTGGCTTTGAAAGCTATTGTCTTTTCCTTTCTTGTGGCTGGTGAGGCAGCCTTCTGCTCTTCTTCTCTGTTCTTAATGAGCAGCTCATAAGACTTGAGCTTGCCCAAGAGAGCTTCTGTTGTAATCTCATTCAGACTTCTAGCATCCTTGATTGGCCAGATTATTGAGTCCCAAGTGCTTGGGAAGCACATTAGGATTTTGTCATTTAGCTCAGTCAATGAGATCTCTTTATCCAGAGTCTTCAGTTCATTGACTATCAGACTGAGGCTGTTATACATTTCAGCTACTGACTCAGCTTCTCCTTTCTTGAAATTCTCATATTGGGATATGAGGTGGGATCTCCTGTCCTTTCTTTCATCAGTTGATCCTGAGACTATTTCAGATAGCTTGTCCCAGATCTCCTTTGCTGAGTTACATTCAGCTACCATTTGGAAAATGTCATCAGACATAGTCTGGGTTAAGATATTCATAGCCTTTGCATCTGCTACTTTCCACTTCTTGATGTCAGCATCTGTTCCTAATGGAGGTGGAACAGCACTTGTACTTGTGTTCTCTGGAGGTCTTGGACACACTGTCAAAATAGAATTAAAGATGTCCTCATCAATAGAATTCATGTAAAGTCTAATCCTTGCCTTCCAAAGTGCAAACTTGGATAGATTGCACACTGGAGGTCTGGTGCTAGCATAATATTTGTTCTGGGCCATGATTTGTGAAGAAATAATTCTAATAACAAAATCTACAACAAGCAGATCTAACAAATAGGAATCTTTGGGTTCAAGTGTTAGCGTTTGCAACCACTGAGATGTGGTATTTTTAACCAACCTGCCTCTGATACCAATCGAAAGTGTGAGTTAGATCTGATATACTCTAGAGGGGGGGTGAATAGAGTATGGTGCTTGCTAAAAACTTTTACAACGGTTGTTGTATTCTAATGTGAACAAGGAAGCAAATATTAAATCTAACCACAGAATAATCACAATCTACAAAAGAAACTAATCACAAGCCACAGTGCAACCTAGTCACAAACCACAGCCAGAAACAAACGAAACACAAGCAACCAGAAGACACAAGGAGCTATAGTGGTTCCCCAATCAACCTGGGTACATCCACTCTTCTACCACCCTAGGTAGGAATCCACTGCAGGATGAGTTGATCAGGTGTCCTGGGCACCAATGAGCTTTTGATAAGGTGCTCAAAAACCAAACAAGATTTTTTGATCAGGTGTCTTGCCACCAATGAGCTTTTGATAAGGTGCTCAAAAACACACACAAACTTTTGAAGGGAGTTTGAAAAACCCTTTACAGTAGAGAAAGAGAGAGGGATAAGAAGATCTTCTCTGTCAACTGTCAGAGAGAAGATTGTGGATATTGTCAAAGCTCCCCCTAAGATCTGTAGTTGTTCAGGAAGTGAAGCTTTGCAGTAGGGTGATAGGCCTTCAGAAAATTGATCTCCAGCAAATGATGATTTCAGCAACAGCTGAAATGTGAGGTGTCTGGAGTCTTGAATGATGATGGCCTTGAACACTTGAAACAAAAGAGATCTGAAGATTTCAGTTTGTTGATCTTCTTTTGGTGTTGGTGTTCTGTATGAATCTTGAGACTAAGGATGTCTGCAACTCTTTCTCTTTCTCTTGTGTGTTTGTTATTGTAAGAGTTGTTGTAGAAGAAGTTTTGCAGAGAATGAATATTGCAGAATATGTGTTTCTCCTTGTTCTTCTCTTTTTGGTTCTGAAAAATCTAATCTTTTATTCTCTTGATGTCTGAATAGAATTGATCCACTATCAAGATAGCCATTGGCCTGTCATAAATGACTTCCTTAACTGTAATTGTCTTCTGGAGGAAAGTCCAATAAAAACATTCCTTGAAAATCCCTTGAAACTTGCTCCAGAATAAATGAAAACGGCTACAAGATCTCTGAATTAATTGCTGACAATAATTCCACAGCTATCCAAATTTGAATCTTGAAAATCGTTGAACTCTTCAAAAAAACGTCGAAATGAGCTCCACTATCGTCGAACTGAGCTCAGAGATTTGGACTTAGAAAGAAATAGAGATCGTCGATCTGAGCTCAACTATCGTCGAACTGAGCTCAGAGATAAAGAATCAAACTGGAGTCAAGATCGTCGAACTGAGCTCGAAGATCGTCGAATGGAGTTCGACGACTTGATGAAGTTAAGCTCAGCGATCGTCGAATGGAGTTCGACGATCTGTCGAAGTGAGCTCAACGATCGTCGATTGGAGTTCGACGATTCGTCGTACTGAGCTCGACGAAATGACTTAGTCTCCAAACTGAAAAACCTGGTCTTGAGGGCAGCTTCCAAACCTAACTACTAACCCTTAGACTCAATTCCAATTGACCTTTAGATCTATACAATGAGGTCAAAACAGGTTCCTAAGAGACATAGTTATCCTGACCCAAATTAGTAATAGGGTGTTCCAACACCACCCTTCTGCACAGTTTTCCAAGTGCACCTTGAGGTTAGTCCCCAAGGCTCCCTATTGCAATCTACCGCGTAGAAAACCCAAAAAACAACCATCGGCACGGAGTCTTCTCCGGCCATTCATGCAATAAAACATCACCGATCCAGACCAACTTGTCCGGGTAGGCTTCACACATCATGCTTATGTCTGTTTCTCGATTACGAACTCTACATGCAAAGCAACATGGACTATTCATGTCTACCCAAAGGAACACCTCACACTCACTGCATACTAGCGAGAGCGGGCTTCCTATGCGAGGGAAAAGAGGATTTCACATGTCCAAGATGAGAATCATTACCCTAGCATTCCTCTTCGGCGCCATGAATATCTATGCGGATGAAAAGCACCGCAACGTCCTCGCCTTCGTAGATCCGAACTCGGCTTGTGATTTCGGGCTAGGAAGCTCCACCGGCGGTCGGATCTCTCCTCCTTCTTATTCCTTGCACTCCCCTCTCTCTAGAACTTTAGAAAGAGAAAGATCAAATAAAATGAGTGTTTCTAAACCCTATACCCGGGTATATCCCAGCAAGGACAGCCCTGAGCCATTAGATCCCAAAATAAGGAAACAGACGGGCAAGATTCGCGCTTAAAATCCAAAACCTAGGACAAAAACGGCTTGTGACACGCCCGTGTCCAAGGCCGTGTGCCCCATTTGACGCTGAAATCGTCGCATCCCGAAAAGTACACGGGCTCTCGACATGCCCTTGTCATCCAGTACATGCCCATGTAGATGGGCGTGTTCCTTCATCGTCACAGGACCAACACCAACCCGAGGAGAACACGGGTATTCGACACGTCCGTGTCCCATTTGACACGCCCGTGTCAAACCCGAACACGGTTGGGCTCTAGGCCGTGTTTCTCCCCCGACACAACTCAGCCAACTACCCGAGTAGGACTCGGCCAGGGACATGCCCGTGTCTCAGGCCGTGTTCGTTGTTCGACGATCGTCGACTGCAATTACGTCGACCACACAGCCACCGTCGAACCCGAGCACGACACGGCCCTGTGACACGCCCGTGTCCCAGGCCATATGAGCCCTACCAAGCTCTAAACTTGGCTCAAAACGCTACCCGTCCCTCTTTTCAGTTTTGGGGCATTACAATTATCCTATCAACTAATGCAATGATCACACTTCGCGTTGAGGAGCCATGGACTTAGTTCTGATTTCATTCAGAGTCAGTGCGGTTTCTGCGGTTTACAACCAGCGGTTAGCAGCAGGTCACGACTTGCGACCAGACAGTCTTCTGTTCTGCAACTTGTTTCCCGGTTCAATAAGCTGTCCGCCTCTGGCGGCTTGTTTTGTTCGGTGGCAGCAACAGTTCGTGTGATCTGGTGGTTAGGAGGCCTCACTGTCAAGCGGTTTGCAGATCAACAAACAGAGTTCTTTGTCAGCACTGGAATAACGGGCTCTCCGCGCGGCTTGGTTGCGGTCTTGCACTTTTGGTTGCATTTGGTTTGTTTGGGATTAGATAGATTGAGTGTTACTGCGTTTGGTGTCTCATTTCCTGCTTATCACAATTTTTTACACGCAAGTCAACATATTACTCTCGAAACATAGCCAAAATGAAAATTTGAAAAATTTATCTAGCTAAACAAGTGCACAAATGATTAAAAATAAGAAAACGCTAAGTCATGGGGTACTAAAGACTAAGTAAAATTTAACTCAAATTACTAAAGGTTTTTTCTAGGTTTTCTCATTTTTATTTGGATTTTGGATATTATCTTTTTTTTGATTTTGTTGTAAAATAATAATCTAGCATAAAAATAAAAACTTAAACCAATAATCTTTTTTCTTTCTTACTTCTTGGCCTTCTAGAAAAACGTCCTTTGAGGGGTCCACAATGATACTAAGCGTTGTGATTGGGTGAAATCCCAAATGGCTCTTTCTAAGAAATTAGATGTGCTTTTTTTTTTTGAATTTTTGGTTTTTTTATTTTTTTAGTCTTTCCATATTTTTTTGATAATAAAAGAAGGCAAGAAAGAAAAAGCAAAAAAAAATTGAATTTTTCTCTTATGAAAATAAAGAGATCATGTAACTCCCACCAGATTAAAGAGAAACATCGTCGTCCTCGATGTTTTAAAGGAAAGAAAAAGGAAAGAAGAAATAGGAAAAATGACTAAAAGATTATGTTGAACATTAGGAAAGATGACTAAAAGATTATGTTGAACATTAGGAAGATGAAAAGAAATTTTGTTGCGCACCAACTCTTCGCCGGAAAAGTACAACTTCAGATGGTGGCCCTTAAACTTAAACTCGCCTTTTTTGGGGGTGCGATAAAAGCACCATCCCGTATGTCAAAATCTCCTTAACAACGAAGGTACCGGACCATCGAGATTTTAGTTTGTCCGAAAAAAGGCGCAATCATGAATTATATAGAAGAACTAGATCACCCGGCTTGTAATTTTTAGGGTGTTTAAGTTGTTGATCATGATATAATTTTATTTTTTTATGTAGAAAATTACTTTTGTAAGCATTCGCTCTCGACTCATCTACTCGTTCAGTTGGAATTTCCTTAAATGATCGAGCGGATAAAGTCGGATCAATGTTTAAAAATTTTATTGTCCTAGGCACGGTGCTCTAACTCGACTAGTATATGACACACATTGTAATAAACTAGGAGATATGGTGTACAACCAATGTTGGTTTTGTATGTCGTACAATTAGTCCAAAGCGCATCATCTAACTTGACCAACAAATCTTTTTTATTTGAAGAAATAATTTTTTCCAAAATTCTTTTTAATTTCCTATTAACGACTTCCACTTGACTGTTAGCTTGAGTGTGATAAGCAGTGGATAGTTTGTGTGTAACGCTATAACGTGTGAGCAATTTATTAAGTTGGGCGCTACAAAAGTGCGACCCCCTCTTGCTAATCAATGCTTGTGGAGTGCCAAATCTAGAATATAACATTTTCAAAAATCCTAAGACAACTCTAGCATATTTTTAGGAAAAGCTTGAGTTTCTGCCCACCTATAGACATAGTACCGCAACTATAATATAGTGATTTCCTAATGAAGAGGGAAAAAGTCCTACAAAATCTATTCCCCAAAGATCAAACAGTTCACATCCTAAAAAATAAGTTTGAGGCATCTCAAAGGTGACAGAGATATTACCTGCTCGTTGGCAAGTATCGCAAGAACTTACAAATTGGTGTGCATCCTTGAAAATTGTTGGCCAATAAAAACCTGCCTCCAGAACCATCCTTGTAGTGCGGCTTGTTTGGTAGTGGCCTCTAGTTGTCCACCATGGCAGTGCTTCAGGATTTGCAGTCCTTCTTCTTGGCAGACGCACCTCCTTGCCACTTGGTCCGCATCAATTCGGAAGAGGAAAGGGTCCTCCCAAATGTAAAATTTCAAATCTGAGAATAATTTCTTCTGCTGTTGAGTTGAAAGAGTCTTTTGGATTAGTTTTCCTACAAGATAGTTAGCAAAATTTGCGAACCAAGGAGTAGGGAGAGAATTTACCTTGGCCAAAAAAAGAAAATGCTCTTCCGGAAATGCATCATTAATTTCTTCAACAACATCAGCGTCCGGGCTCGTCAGTCTGGATAAGTGATCAGCAGTTAGGTACTCCACACCCTTTTTGTCCTTGATCTTCACATCGAACTCTTGGAGGAGAAAAATCCACCTAATTAATGGGGATTGGCATCGGTCTTTGGCGAGTAAATAATGAAGGGCAGAATGATCGATAATACAACTACTTTAGATAAAGTTAAATAGGAGCAGAATTTATCAAAAACAAAAATTATCGCTAATAGTTCTTTCTTAATAATGGTGTAATTAGCCTGGGCAGAGTTTAAAGTTTTACTAGCATAATAAATAAGATGAAAATATTTATTTATTCGTTGTCCTAGCATAGCACCTACAACATAATTACTCACATCACACATCAATTCAAACGACAAATTTCAATTAGGATCAATTAAAATCGGAAAATTAACAAGTTTTTCCTTAATAATAGAAAAAGTAGAAAAACAATCACTATTAAAAGAAAACGGAACATTATTCTCAAGTAGATGGGTCGGTGGTTTAGTATTTTTTGAAAAGTCTTTTATAAAATGTCGATAGAAACCCGCTTGACCGAGAAAATTTCTAATCACTTTAGTCGTAGTTGGAGGGTGCAGTTTTTCGATTATTTCGATTTTTACACGATCTACTTCGATTTTTTTATTAGAAATTATGTGGCCGAGAACTAACCCTTCCTTGACCATAAAATGATATTTTTCCTTATTTAGGACAATGTTAGTCTCTTCCCACCGTTTTAAAACCTTTTAAAATTATTTATGTAAAAGTCGAATTTATCGCTAAAAACTGAAAAATCGTCCATAAAGACTTCTGTTATATCTCCTACTAGTTCATCAAAAATAGCCAGCATATATCTTTGGAATGTAGTTGGTGTGTTACATAAACCAAAAGACATTCTACGATAAGCGAAAGTTCCAAAAGAACACATGAAAGTGGTCTACTCTTGATCTTCAAGAGCAATAGATATTTGAAAATAACCAAATAGATCGTTGAGAAAGCAGTAAAAATCGCGTCCGAAAAGTCATTCTAAAATTTGATTCAAAAACAGGAGAGAAAAGTGATCCTTCAAAGTGACGTCATTTAGTTTTGTATAATCTATACACATACGCCAGCCCGTTACAGTTCAAGTAGAAATTAGGCCATTATTATCATTAAAAACTACCGTCACTCAGTCATTTTTTGGCATGACCTGAACTGGACTAACCCACGAGCTGTCGAAAATCAGATAAATAATTCCTGCATCAAGTATTTTTATAACCTCCACCTCAACTACTTCTTTCATATTTGGATTAAGTCAGTGTTGTGGTTGAATGGAGCCATGTGAATTTTCTTCCAAAAATATTTTACGCGTACAAAAATGTGGGTTAATACTGCGGATATCAAAAAGTTGCCAAGCGATGGCATGACAGTGTTCTTTTAAACTTTAATTAATTTTTCACTTTGAAAATCTAAAAGAGAAGAAGAAATAATAATTGGAAGTTGACAATCGGGTTCTAAGAAAACGTATTTTCAGTGCTCCGGTAACTGTTTTAATTCAAGTTTGGGAGAAAGTTTATAAGAAGTAGATAAAACATTTTCCTTATTTTCAATAATTTTAAAATTTCGAGTATTTAAAATATGTGCATCATTTGATAAAGTATTTAATATTTATAATGAATAGTCAGAAGGGTTTAAAAAATCCATACTTTATTGTTCTACAGAAAAAAGTTTCTAAAAAATAAATTGCATCGTCATTTGAAAGTGAGTTTTTAAAAGAAGAATTTATTGAAATCAAGACTTCCTCATCGTCGACTCTGAGTACAAGCTTTTCATTGCATACGTCGATAATATCCTTAGAAGTGGCTAGAAAAGTACGACCGAGGATAAGGGGTACCTTGGCGTCTTCCTCGATATCTAATATGATGAAGTCAACGAGAAAAATAAACTTATCGACCTTCACTAAAACGTCCTCGATAATTTTAGCTTAGTTGAACTTGGAGTACCTAATTCTAGCTTTTTAAACAATGAGAACGACATGAGGTTGATGTTAGCTCCTAAGTCTGCTAAGGCATGTTTGACTAGCAAATCTCTGAAGAGGCATGTGACAGAGAAACTTCCCGAATCCTTTGGTTTTTTCAGTGATTTGTTAAGCAAAATTGTCGAGCATTTGACATTTAGAATTACGCGAGAAAATTCTTCTAATTTCTTCTTGTTAGTTAGCAAATCTTTTAAGTATTTAGTATATTTTTGCATTTGTGTGATGACCTCACAAAATGACAAATTTATTTGGATTTGCTTAAAAACTTCTAAAAATTTGTGATAATTTTCTTCATTTTGATTTTTCAAAACCGAGGGATAAGGAAGATAAGTTTCGGAAATATTTAAAGAAGAAGATAGTGGAGGATAAGAAGAAACATTTTTAAAATCTTTTTCAATAGAATAAAAAACATTTTAGAATCTTTTTCTGAATTTACTTTTTCTTCTACGGGGGTGGGTGCACTTACTTTCTTTCCACTCCTAAGCGTGATAGCGTTGACCGAGTCCCGCGAGTTCGGGTCCATGTTTCCGGGCAGAGTTCCAGGTTGGCGTTCATTTAAAAATTTGGCGAGCTGCTTGACTTGATTTTTGAGATTCTTAATAAAACCAGTTAGATTATGCAAAGTATCTTTAGTATTAGAAACATATTTTGAAAAGATTTCCTTGAAAGAGGGCCACAAGGTGCAGGAGGAAGAAAACTAGGTGGAAAAACATTAGGAGGGCGGACTGCATTCCCCGGATTACTCCATGAGAAATTCGGGTGATTCCGCAAATTTGGGTTATTAGTGTTTGCAAACGTAGTCATGCCCAAATTTGCGATAGGCCGAGGCGGATTTGCAACAAAATCTACTTGTTCTTCCTTGAAAAGATTATTATTATAATAATTTTCTAAAATAGCGTTTGCAGAGGAAGAAGGAGACATGATAGAGAACTTTGTATTTAAAAGATCTATTTCAGATGCGCGTTGTGCTATCTTATCGATTTCGTACAACCCTACCGATTTATTTGGAAGTGCCCGAGGTGTACTCTAATGATAAGAGTTCATAGTCATACCTTCAAAAAGTTTGATTGCGGCTTCCAGTGTTTTGTGGTTTAGAGTACCATCGGGAGCTGCATCGATCGTTTGCTTAGTAATCACATTTAATCCGTTATAAAAAGTTTGTAATTGAAGCCAGAGGGTAGTACATGGTATGGACAGCAATGTAGAAGATTTCTAAAACATTCTCATTCATCGTACAGTGTTTTAGAATGGATTTGTGCAAAAGAAGAGATATCATTTCGCAATTTCACAGTTTCGCAGGAGGAAAATATTTTGACACAAACTTTTCAGAAAGCTCGGCTCAAGTATGGATAAATCCTCCGGGGAGAGAATTTAGCCATTGCTTGGCCTTTGTGCGTAAAGAGAATAGAAAAAGTCTTAGCATAATCACATTGTCAGTAACATTGTTAATTTTAAACGTATCACAAATTTCAATAAAACTATAGAGATGAAGTTTAGGATCCTAGTCTTGTAGGCCATCGAACTGCACGTACTGCTCCACCATCTGTATAATAGCAGGCTTTAGTTCAAAGTTGTTGTTTGCAAATGCAGGGCAAGCGATGCTTGTTTCTGTACCCTCCAGGTTGGTCCGAGCATAATAGGACATTGTTTGTTGTTGGACAACCTCTGGATTGGGCTCACCCATATTTTCTGTGTTAGTGTCTCTGATCGACTCTTCGAGATCTATATGTAAATTCTGATCACGAGTTCAGAGGTGATGTTGAAGGGTGCGCTCGACCTCTTGATCAAAATGAATATCAGGATTACTCGAAGAGCTACCACAAGTCATGCACTAGAGAGAAGGTAAGGAGAGGAAACCAGTAATAAAAACAAATGAAAAATTTAAATTACTAAATGAAATTTTTTTAGATGGATTGGCTCCCAGTCTCCCCAACGACTACACAATGACGGGTTCGCAAGGTAATAGGTGGTATGCTGGGGATTCATGCCCAGACCGACCCTTTCTGAGAAATTTTAGGTGAAGGTAGAAAAAAGTGATGTTGGTGATTAAATATTTTTTTATATAAATTTTTTGATAGATGATAAATATAATAGTTTTGCACTTCCAAAATATCGACAAAAAAACGTCCCCGACAACGGCACCAAAAACTTGATAAGAATTTTTCGAGTTAAAAATATTTCAGGCAACAAATATCCCGATGTCAGCAAGTATACCTATCAAAATATAGTATAGGAAAAATATCATATATGCCCGGGGACTGTCGAGTAATCGTACTCATGCAAAATTCTTATTAATTTATCGATTGAAAATTGGAATTGTTTTTTTTTAAAATTTAAAGGTTGCAAAATGAAAATTACTAAAGAGAAAACTTCACAAGCTAAAGAAATTAGCAGTTGATTAAGTGTTCTTGAGAATTCGATTACAAAAGATATGTTCTAATTCTTAAAATTTCATTTCGATTAGAGGATTGAAAAATATGATAGAATTGAAGCTCGCTAGAGACAACTAAAGCCCAACTTTAAAATACTTCAAATAAAATCTCTTAAATTTGAAATAAATTAAAATCGCATAAAAATTAATCCAAAATTTCAAAAGAAATTATATTTTCAATTCTAAAAAAATATAACTAGCTTTTTATTTCCAAGAAATCTTAGGTATCCACGAGCCTATCGACTACTAGAACGTCAATCGGATCACAAAATTTATATGCTAGCGATATAAACTCGCAACCAAATATTAATCGGAAATAAATCGATATGAAACTTCAAAAGTTAGGGACAACTAATTATGAATTAATCCCCATTCCAATACTATATAATCAAGCACTAAGAAAAGAATTAGTCACGTATAGTAGAAATAGAGATAATAATAAAAAGTGAAATGAACATTTTCATTAAGCAAAAGAAAGTACACATGAAATTAGAAATGGAAAAACTAGAACTCTTAAAAACTTAAAATAGCATAACTCTATTACAAAACTCGGAAATTTTTCCAAGAAAACCTCTCTCTCCCTAAATCTCTCTCCAAAAATAGCATGCTCATTTCACTGAATTCATGCCCTATTTATAGATGCTAAAGATAATCTAGAACCATCCAAGATAATTAAGGCAAGGGGATGAATCATGATGAGAGAGAAAATTGGCTCCAAAGGGGGAATATTGAATCGGTCAAGGAAGGGGGATGAATATTGGAGTTCACGGTTTGACCAAGGGAGAAAAAAAAAATGGCAGCAATATTAAAAGGTTATTCATGCATTTAGAATGGGAAAATGAAAGGTGGTGGGTTGGATTTAAGCGGTGATGAGGTGGCTGAGGTGGAGCAAATTTTTTTAATAAAAAGGGGTCCACTTGAGTGCATTTTTGAAGGTGGTGTGAAGTATGAAATTTAAGGTGAGGTTGCGGTTGGGTTTGAATTAAAATATAATGAAGATGGGCATTGTCAAAATTACATAAAAAGAAGGGAATATAAGAATGAGTAGCTTTAATTTAGGACTTGGCGGCAATGGCGTGGCTGCATGCAAAGGAATAAGAAGTGATGCGGCCTGAGTTTGCATGGGAGAATGAATGTGGCCGTGAGAAATATAATGAGAGGATGGCTTGGGACAACAGTGTCCGTCATCAACATCAAAGGTGGTGAGGTGACGGGTGCGACAAGACTTTGGCTTGAAGGCGCGGGGTTGCGGTTGCATGGACGTGGCTCGAACAATGCAAGAACTCTAGCAAAATCTCCATCAACAGCCGCACACTATCAACATTATTCTGCAGCGAACATTCTTTAAGACGTGCTGAAATTACCCCCGGCCTTCAAAAAAAATAAATAACATTAGTGCAAATTATATAAAATAATAATAAACAAGCTAATTAATATATAATTTAAAGAAAATATGTATAATTTATGTTAAAATCAAATATTTTTGTTATAATAATTTAAGTTAAAAAATGCATCATCCGTAAACAATGTTCATGTTTGGTACTTATTCTAAATCTTTCTCTAAGAGGCCTAAAATCAAGCACTAATATTGTTGTATAAGTGTGACAATTAATTCAATTATTATTTAACACTATTGTTATAATCATATGATCAACACAGATCTTAAAGTAGATCCAGCGGTCCTGACTTACATTTACCTCCGGCCGACAATCCGATTCACCCGTCCTGGAGCACATTCAACTTAAAATTCCTAGCCACCCTTGCTTCTCCCCAGCCAGCCACCACCACGATCACCTCGGTCGAGGTGAGAGTTGTCGGAGGGCGAAGGACCGGCGGCCTGAGATGGCCGAAAAGACGATCTCAAGCAATAAAACACGCTCACGGATTTCTCCCATATATCTCATGGTATCGAGCTCAATTGACCTCGATTTCTCTCCTAAATCGATCTAGATACTAGCATAGAGAGAGGGGAGAAGAAACGAACCTCTAAACGGGCTTGGCGACGGGTATTGTGACGGTGATCCATGACAATGATAATGTTCAACGAGCTAGCTCAATCCACTGCTCCCGAGTCTGTTTTCTCCAGGTAAATGCTTCGCTCGACTCCTTATGAAGTTCTGAAGGAGAAAGAAGGGTTGAATGAGGGTGGGGTTGGCTGTTTATAGAGTTGACATTGAGGGGGTCACTATAGTGTGGTTGGCCAAGCATGGGTGGCTTCGCCCTTGCTGTCATCAATCAATCAATCAATCAAATAACACAAATTTGGCTGGAATTAATTAGGGGAATGGAAAGGTCGGCATGGAAGGAGGAGAGGTGTGCCATGTGGCCTCCCATCCACAAAATCCCTCCTTTAACTTATATGAAAATTGCGGATTTTCTAATTTTGGCCTTAATGCATGTCACTATTTTGAAATCAAAGGTCATGGGCTGTAGAATGGGATGACCTTGAGGGCTTTAACCCATGAGATTAGGTTGAGCTCTCAATTTCCCTCTTTGGGCCTATGTTTGACCATGGTTGACTTAGCGCTTGACTTGGTCAAGATGATGAGTGAGCTGAACCCACTTGATGGTTATAAGTCTCATGACACCACCCAATATTGGTTGGGCCATGGTGAGGTCTTGATTTGGCTAATTAAGTCATATGGTTCAATTTGACCCAGTTTTGACCTAAGTTTGACATCTATTTGACTTGGATCAATTTGGGTCAATTGGTTGACCAATTGTTGAGGCTTCTAGTCAATTGAACCTATATTAGGATTGAATGTATTGGTGGGGTCAATTTGACCATGTGAAGTCTAATTGAGCCAATTTAGGTTGAATTGGGCTATGTTAACCTAAGTTTGACTTTAGCCAATTTGGCCAATTTGGTTGGCCAACTCATGCAGTCTATGATCAATTGGGAATCCATTAGGTTTTGGTGCATAGTGGTGAGGTCAATTTGTGCTTGTGAGTTAAATTTGAGGTAAATTTACCTAAGTTCACTTATGCTCCTTTAGGTGCACCATATGAGTTCATCTTCATTCAAGAAACCCTAGGGTCACCTTCTTGCCCTAACTCACATGTCATGACAATTGTCATGCCCTAATACTATCAAGGGGTATAGTAGGAATAGGGATGTTATAGAACAAATGCAGGATGTGGATCCAGTCTTACCATCGATCCAAATTGAGATTCCCTGCATGTTCAGGAGGATCATTCACCCTGTTAGGAGATCAATTGGACAGAAAAGTCCTGTAAATTTCTCAAACAATGATGTTTATTTATGAGAGAGTGATTTCGATATTGGTCATGTAATTAACCCAATAACATTTGAGGAGGTTGTCTGTATCTCAAATTGATTTGTGGTGGGATGCAATGAAAGACGAGATAGAGTGTATGGAGATGAATATAGTCTGAGAGTTGGTTGAGTTACCCAAAAGATGTAAGTCTATTGGTTCTAAATGGTATTTAAGACCAAAAAAGACTCCAAATAAAAGGTCGGGAAGTTTACTGCTAGACTAGTTGCCAATTTATTTAAGCAGAGAGAAAGAATCGATTATAACAAGAACTTTTCTCATGTTTCCTCTAAAGACTCATTCAGAGTGATAACTCGTGATTTGGAGTTACACAAGATGAATATAAATATGTTGGGTACATTGGAAAATGTGTATCAAATTTGAAGAAGGCTCACCTTACTCAATGATATGCATCAAGGTGTATTTGATGTTGTTTTGAGTTTATATGTGCAGGTTAAGTAAATGCAGGAATGCAAAAAAATTTCTAAGTCCATGTGTCGACACCAGGAGAAGCTGTGTCGACACTTATGAAGGCTTGTATCGACACTGGAGAAAAGCTGTGTCGACACTTGGAGTTTATTATGTCGACACTTGGAAGGCTATGTCGACACCTGAAGAAACTAAGTCGACACCAAGAGGCAGTGTCGACACACAGAGAAGTTTATTCAACATCAGCTGTGTCGACACCAAGAGGTAGTGTCGACATACAGAGAAGTTTAGTCGACATCAGCTGTGTCGACACCAAGAGGCAGTGTCGACACACAGAGAAGTTTAGTCGACATCAACTGTGTCGACACCAAGAGGCAGTGTCGACACACAGAAGACTTTGTCGACAACAACTGTGTCGACACACAGGACTTGTATCGACACACAGCAAAGTTTCAACTATGTTAAAAAAAAGAAGTGTTTGTGTCGACACACAGAATCAGTGTCGACACATTCTATAGAAACTGTGTCGAGAAGAAGTATCAACAACAAAGGAGATGTGTCGACACCACCAAGGCTTGTGTCGACAGTTAGTCTACTTGTGTCGACACATGAAGAAGTTCAGTCTCGACACTTTGCTGACAAAGATAGATTTCAAGAAGTGACTGGATGACTTGACAGCTGCCATTATAAACCGGTCTACTGCAACTGTCAGAGCTGTCAGAAGTTGTTAGAAACCGGATCAGCCGGTTACCATGGAGAAAGTCTATATAAAGGCATTCTCCTTCAACAAAGATGGTGATCGATTTTGACACAATAGAACACTGATACAGAATAAAAAGAAGAAGTTGGAGAGAGAGAGCTCCATCTATTGAAGAGTAGTTGCTGAACCAGGCTGCTAAGAAGGATTCAGATTGTGATCTGAATATCAAGAAAGAAGCTGATTGAAGATCAACTTCACAGGAGATTCAACCCTACTGAGTTCAGATTCAAGAAGCTTTGAAGAAAGGTAAGAGTGGTTATTCTCTGTCATCAGATTCTTCCAAGAACTGATCAAGAAGCCATCCATTCATTCTCTCTCTTTCAGGGTGATAGTAAAATACATTGTTAAAACTATTTTTTGTAGGATCTTTATACGATCTGAGTTGTAAGGCCGTGTTTATAAAGGCTGAGTGTAGGAGAGTGTTTTCTCTGAGTGGTAGGCCTTATTGAAGGCTGAGGTAGGGCTGTGAGCCTGAGTTGTAGGAGATTGATATCTCTGAGTTGTAGGCCTTGTTGAAGGCTGAGGTAGGACTGTTAGCCTGAGCTATAGGAGTGTGGACTCACTCTGAGGTTGTAGGAGCCTTGTTGGGTTCTGAGTTGTAAGATCTGAGGATCTGAGGTGAAGAGAAGAAGTTAGGCCGAATCTAGCACACTGCTAGATAGGCGAAGGGGGAAAGTGGATGTACCCAAACCTTGGGGAAACACTATAAAACCTGTGTGCAATCTGTGTTTGTGTGATTCTGTGATTGTTGTGCTGTGTTAGCTATAGATTAGCAATTTCTATTTCCTTAACTGAACAGATTTGCTGGCTTAAAAGAAAAGAGAATTACACCTACTCACCCCCCCTCTAGGTGGTTAGACACTAATTTTTTCAAGTGGTATCAGAGCAAGATAGCTCAAAGAAGGACTTAACAGTCTGAGTTAGATCCATAAGGCAGATTCAAGATCAAGAAAATGGGTTCAGGAGAAAATCATAAGGAACTAGGTTCTATGAAATTACTCATATGCAGGAAGGAGATATTTGGAATATGGAAAGAAAGGGTCAGACTGTTTATGGAGGCTTCTGATCCAAGGATTTACATTAGAGTAAAGGAAGGTCCTTATATTCCAATGAAGTTGTCAGTTCTAGATGCAAACCAAAGAATTCCCAATGATTTTTCAGAGATGACTAAGGATGAGATCATCCTGACAACTATGGATAAAAGAGCCCAGAATATCATAGTAAGTGGCATAAATGATTCAACCTTTCAAAATTTGATTCACTGCAAGACCTCCAAGGAAATGTGAGATACTTTGATAGTCTACATGGAGTGTTCCGAAAAAGTCAAACAAGATAGAAAGTCTATGCTGAACCAAGAATATGAGAGTTTCAGACAAGGAAAGTCTGACAGTATAACTGAGTGTTATAAAAAGTTCTATAGAATAGTAAATGAGTTGATGTCCTATGGAAGAATCTTCAGTACATATGAACTGAATGATAAATTCCTAAGATCCTTGACAAAGGATTGAGACAGTAAGATTTGTGCCATTAGTGAAGTGGCCAAACTTGCAGATATCTCTCCTCCAACTTTGTTTGGAAAATTGCTGTCATATGAGATGCAGCTGATGGCTTGGAAAGAGGAAGAGAAAAGTGCAAAAGGGGACCATAGAGAAAAGTCTGTGGCCTTTAAGGTTGAAGCCACTAGGAAGAATAAGAGAATGTCTCCATCACCTCCTAAGATAGTTGCTGAAATTGCTTCAGATAATTCAGACAACCAAAGTTTAGACAGCAATGACTCAGATAAAGACTTTGCTGCCTTCACAAGGCAGTTTCAGAGATTTCTGAAGAAGAAGCAGTGGAAGTCTAAGCCCTCCACATCTCATCTTAAGGATGACTATTATCAAAAGAGGAAGTCATCCAGGAAGGACAGGAGAAGGTCTAAGCCAAGAAAATCTACAACATCAAAGATATTTTGCTACTGCTGTAATAGTCCTGGATATGTTGTGGCTGAGTGTCCAGACAAAAGAAAAGAGTCTGCTGATAAAAAGAAGATTCAACACCAGAGCAAGAAGGAGAAATCCTTTTTTGCAAAGAATGAGAAGAGCTTGACAGACCAATCATCTTCAGAGTCAGAATTTGAAGCTGAGGCATACATTGGTATATATGCAGCAGATGAAGAAGCTTAGTTTCTGCAAGTGCTGAACTCTATCTATGAACAAGAAGACCATCAGTGTAAGGGACTGATGGCTATGTTAGAAGAAGACAAGTGTCAGGATCAGCCTGATCCTAGTAAGGTACAATGTTTTTCAAGAAATTCAGATTGTAGTACTGGGTCAGAGTCAGCAATATCTGCATCAAGTGATGTGGATGAGTCTGAGTCTGAGTCTGAAGGTGATATTCATCAGCTGATAGATGAATATGGGGACTTGTTGCAGGCACTAAAGAAAAGCAAAAACCTGGCCAAAACTCAGGCTAAGTAAATTGCAGATCTTAAGATGGCTGCATCTGATTTAGAGAAGATGCTGGATCAAAAGTTGAATGAGATTGTCAGATTGAAAACATAACTGTTATTCAAATGGGAACAATCACATTTAAAAATGATCAGATTAAAAGTCTGAAAAACAGACTTCAAGAAAGAGGAGATTGTGGCTAGTTTTTCTAAGCCAAAATCTGTATTACCCTTGATTGATGAGTTTATGTCTCAAAAGGGTAAGGCAGGATTAGGGTTTAAGAGAACTGCATGGACTGCTAAGTCCAATAAAAAAGGCAATGCCCCAGCACACAGAATAATAGATCTGCTACTAATAATTCAGCTAAAGTTGTACCTAAACAAAGGTATAATAAGTTTGAGTGCTGGTGCTGTGGCAAGATAGGCCATTTTGCCTTAGAATGTTGGCACAATATCAGTGTCAAGGAGAGTAGCAGTCTGCCTGTTAGAAAAGCTGCAGACAGATTTGTTAAAGTTCAGACTAACTTTCACCAAGGACGCAAAAGTTATTTGGGTTCTAAGGTTAAGTAATCTTTATTGCAGGTGAGTCTAAGTTATCATGCCCCTATATGGTACTTGGACAGTGGATGTTCCAGGTACATGACTGGAACAAGGGGTTGCTGAAGGACTACTCACCTATCATGAATGGGCCTAAAGTAACCTTTGGTGGTTCTGAAAAAGGAATCATCAAAGGTTTTGGTAACATTTCTAATAACTCAGTTACAATCACTCAAGTGGCCTATGTAAAGGTTTGAAACACAACCTAATTAGCATAAGTCAGCTGAGTGATTTAGGTTATGACATTTCATTTGTCAAGAATGGTTGTCATATTAAAAGGTCATATTGACAGGATATAGAAAAAGAATATGTACTGTCTTACTTTGAGTGTGAGAACAATGTTTCTCCTATTTGTCTTGTAGCTGATGAGAGAGCCTCTCATTGTGTTAAATGGCACAAGAGGCTGACCTATCTTAACTACAAGACTATTGGACAACTCTTTAGCAAAGAATTAGTGAGGAATGGTCCTCAAGTTAAGTGTATAAAGGATGAGATATGCTCAGCTTGTCAAAAAGGCAAGCAGACCAAATCCTCCTTTCATAGCGTTGAAAACAAGGATTCAGTGAGGTGTCTATACCTCTTGCGTATGGATCTATTTGGTCCTATGCCAGTTCATAGTCTAGGTAGGAAGGTCTACACTTTTGTGGTGGTAGATGACTATTGTAGATATTCATGGGTGTTTTTTCTGAGACAAAATCTGAAACCCCAAGTGTTTTATATAGTTTTGTCAAACAAATTCAGAATGAGCTGGACAGTACAGTGTCAAAATCAGAAGTGACCATGGCACTGAATTTCAATCTGAGAGTATGACAAGACTGTGTGCAGAATTTGGGATTTTTCAAGAATTCTCCTCACCTAGAATACCCAGCAAAATGGTATTGCTGAAAGGAAGAATAGAACACGATTAAGGCTGGTAGAACTCTATTGAGTGACACTTCTCTCCCAGAATATTTCTGGGCTGAGGCAGTAAACACTGCATGTCATGTGATCAATAGGCTTCTATCACCAAAAGCCACAAAAAGACTCCCTATGAGATTATGAAAGGAAGAAACCAAACTTATCCTATTTTAGGATCTTTGGTTGCAAGTGTTATGTCCTTAACAATGGCGAGTCTTATCTAACTAAGTTTGCTGTCAAATCCAAGATGGGATAGTTGTTGGGTACAACAACAATAGTAAGCTTATAGGGTATACAACTTGATTACTCAAGTTGTAGAAGAGTCTGTACATGTTGTCTTTGATGAAACAAGACTTATTAACAGTGAGTTGCAAAGTAGTTCTTGCAGTTCTACAGGTATAAATGAGAGAATGGACAAGCTTACCATTACAGAAGATTCAACTGCAAATCAGGAAGTGAAAAATAGTGGCTGATGTCTAGGGGGAGTACAAGACTCTCCAGATGCTGATGAAAACCAAGAGGTACAACATAATGAAGAGACTGGAGGTGTTCAACCTGAAGATAGACTACCTATAGATATTAAACACTTAAAGGATCATCCAGCAAATCAGATAATTGGTGATCCAAGACAAGGAGTACAAACAAGGAGCAGGAATCTGAACACAATTCTTTGCTCTAGCTTCTAATCTCAAGTGGAACCCAAGAAACTTGAAGAAGATGTTCTAGACCCACATTGGATTGATTTCATGTAAGAGGAGCTGAATCAGTTCAGAAGGTGCAAGGTTTGGAAGTTAGTTCCTAAACCAAAAGACCACAACATCATTGGAACAAAGTGGATCTTTAGGAACAACTGGATGAGAGTGGGATCATTGTGAAGAACAAAGCAAGACTTGTTGCAAAAGGATACAGGCAGGAAGAGGGTATTGACTTCGATTAAACTTTTGCCCCAGTAGCAAGACTGGAAGCAATTAGGATGTTCCTTGCTTATGCAGCATATCAAGGCTTCAAGGTATTCCAAATGGATGTAAAATCAGCATTCTTAAATGGAAATCTAAAAGAAGAAGTCTATGTAGAGCAGTCCTCAGGTTTTGTTGATTCTCTCAAACCTGATTATGTTTATAGACTTAGGAAAGCTTTGTATGGGTTAAAATAAGCCACAAGGGCTTGGTATGAAACCCTATCTACTTTCCTCATTGAGAATAAATTCTCAAGGGAGAAAATAGGTAAGACTCTATTCCTTAGGGAATCCAAAGGAAAGATAATCCTAGTCCAAATATATGTTGATGACATAATATTTGGGTCTACTGAAAGTAACATTTGTAGAAAGTTTGCAAAACTTATGCAAGAGAAATTTGAAATGAGCAGTATGAGAGAACTTATGTTCTTCTTGGGTCTCCAAGTAAGACAGACTGAAGATGGCTTGTCTATATCCAGTCTAAGTTCACCCTGGAGTTAATTAAGAAGTATGGTATGGAGTCATCCACTACCATGAGAACTCCAATGGGGACAAGTGTATCTCTAAGCAAATATGATGCAGGGAAACATGTAGATGAAACTTTGTATAGAGGGATTGTTGGCTCCCTCCTATATCTGAGTGCTAGTAGACCAGATATCATGTATGCCACATGTGTCTGTGCTAGGTAGCAATCCTGCCCTAAAGAATCTCATCTTACTGCTGTCAAAAGGATTTTGAGATATCTTAAGGGCACACCTAATCTAGGCCTTTGGTACCCTAGGAATGGAGATTTTCTACTGATAGGTTATTCAGATGCAGACTTTGCAGGTTGCAAAGAAGATAGAAAAAGCACTTACAGGCACCTGTCAATTTCTAGGAGAAGAGTGGTGTCTTGGAGCAGTAAGAAGCATACTAGTGTGGCAATTTCACAACTGAGTCTGAATATGTGGCAGCAGGAAGTTACTGTGCACAACTGTTGTGGGATTCAACACCAGCTAGAAGACTATGGTATTCAGATAAGTAGAACACCTTTGCTTTGTGATTCTACAAGTGCTATTTTTATTACTAATAATCCTGTTTCACATAGTAGGACTAAGCATATAAAAATTAGATATCATTTTCTTAGAGAACATGTAGAGAAAGAGGACATCTCACTAGAATTTGTCAAAACAGATTATCAAAATTACAGATATGTTTACTAAGCCTCTAGATGAAAATAAATTCAATAAGTTAAAATTGAATTAGGAATGTGAACATAGATTAGTTTAACAAAATTGGCTAAGTAAAACTGTGTCGACATATCCAGCAAAACGGTGTCGACATAGAGAAGTGTTGTCGACACTTCAGGAAAGTGGTGTCGACACATGCAGATGTCTGTGTCGACACTGAAACACTGAGTCGTCTGTTAAGGATATTTGTGTCGACACATCATAATTGGTGTCGACACATAGAAGTCAACACCGTTGTCGAGACTTAAGTAGTATGTGTCGACACTTTTCAACAAGTGTCGACACATTCAATAATTGTTGACGCGCCTTTTGACCTTCTTTGTTCAAAAAGGTATAAATAGGTCAACAACAAACCATGTCGATACGCTCTCCAGATTCTTGAGACCAGAATCCAGTTTTGACAAAGTCTCTTCCCTCACACCAGATTTCTCTCAACAACCATGGCGCCAAAGATCGAGGACAATGTCAATGAAGGATACAACTGGTTCTGAACGCATTTGATGGAGCGGAATCAGAAATTACAGAAGTAATAACCCTAATAGCTGAAAATGGTCTAGAATTCTTAGTTTCTGAACCAACTAAGATTTGGAAAAAAGAAACACTAGAATTCTTTTGTGCTTCTACCCTAGATCAAACTGGACTCAAAATTAGATCCACAGTCCATGGAGTAAAGATGAAAATCACCCAGAGAGTTTAAGGAAAGTTTTTCACCTGCCAAGAACACAAGAAGAAGAAGATGTACCCGCATCTAAGACAAGGAAAGCACTTCAATGGTGTGGACTGGATTACACCATGAAGATTGGCTCAGCTTTGAATAGGAAAGGCATAAATATGCAAAGGAAGTTCTTGTATGAAGTTGTAGGAAAAGTGATTCTCTGTAAGCCAGGGGCATGATAGGATTTTGTCTATATGTTCAGCCTAATGACCAGGATCATCTACAGACTAAACACTGATTGGTGAGCAGTAGTCTTTGAAAGATAAGGAAAGTATTAAGAAGTTAAATCTGGAAGGTTCCTGAGTCTGTACTTGGCTAAAATAATTCCTGAAGTCATGAAACACTCTGCTGGGTCAAGATTAACCATATGAGGAGAATGGATATCAGGATAATATCCAGATGGGATAGGGTGCTCACTAAGGACATGCCTGATGCGGAGAGACAAGAAATTCCTGAAAATCTACAGCACAAGATATTCATGCACAAGTCCCTACATATAGTGCTCAGTACAGGGGGGAGCCACACCTTGAGGAAGAGCCATTACATTTGGAAAGTAATATGTCTACACAGACTATTCTTGAGGTAATTCAAGAGGTTAATCAATCAATTCTTAATGATAGAGATGAAACACTAACTGAATCTTTGATTGATATTGACCAGCCAACTCAACTAAACAGTCAAGCACAAGATGTTGTCAAGGAAGATACATCTGCTGCTGCTAATGCTCCTGAGGTTGTATCACCTCAAGGCCCTACTCAACAAGAGTTCACTCTAAAGAATTATTTCCTGATATAGAGCAAACAAAATTTGAAGGGGAGAAAGCAGATTTTGAGGGGGAGCAAGCTAACCTTGAGGGGGAGCAAGTAGGAACTCAGGGGAGAGAAAGTAAGTACTATGGAGGTGCAAGAGACTCAGAGGGATCTACCAAGGACTGAAAAGGAATTGCCTCCTAGTCCTAAGAATATAGTTGATATAACCAGTACCTCAGATTTTGAGGATGCAACAGAGGTTCAAGCTAAGAAAAGAAAGCTAATGGTATTCAAAAGAAGAAGCCAGAACTATAAGAGGGCTTTACAAACTGCTCCACAATCTGCCCCAACTACTGATTATAGTTCTTTATTGATATCATTGCAAGTCAAGTTAGATGAGCAAAGCATTGCCATGGAGAAGTATATGGATGAAACTCATAAAGATCAGCAGTTCTCCCTGGCTCAGGATATAAAATCTATAATGTTTGAAGTAAATCAACACAAGAAGGAAATGACAGATTGTTTTCACAAAGGGGCAATGCTGTGGTTTTCCTAGCAAAACATCAAGAAAAAATCAAGACTCAAGTTGATGATATAGCTGTGAAGCTAGGCTATGTATTAGAAAATCAACTTAAAATGAATGATAATCTGACAGAATCACATAATGTGATTGTTACTGAAATAAAGAATATTGCTACTGCCCAGACTGAGGAAAAGACTAAAGGCAAGGCAGATTTTGATAAGCAATTCAAGGAAGGCATAACTGCTGTCCAAACAGCTATTGAGCAATCTCAAAAGACCATCTCTACACAACTACTGAAGTTGAAGGCATTCTATAAAGATGCTGTTATTTTCTCGATGAACAAATCAAATTTCAGAAAGATGACCTCAGGGCTCATATAGAAAGAGAAGTCATAAAGGGGGAGATAGTATTAGTCAAAGCTGGCTCTGATCATGCTAAATGGATATCTAATAGCATCAGAGACACACTTGGATATCCACCCCTCTGTGATGACGACAATGTAGCTGAGTCAGGTATACATCCTGCTTATTTTGGAGGTGATCAAGAGCTGAGTCAGGCATACATCCTGCTTATTTTGGAGGTGATCAAGATGAAGTTGCACAGGTTATTTATCCTCCAGCAGATTTTGAAATGATTCACCAAGAAGTATAATCCATGTACAGTCCTCCAGAAGGTGCTCAAATATTATCCTTGAGAAAGTAGACATGCTAGTGCCAGAGGCAGTTTTGAACAAAGAGCAAGAAGCTCTATTATCTAAGAAAAGGTTCAGATAACAGACAGAGTTGAAGCCTGATTTTGAGCAGTGGAGTCCAACATCCAGGAACATCATACTAACTGCTTGGAAAGCTGTAAAGGATAAGACCCATGATAGGGGCAAATGGTACTCTGAGCAAGAATGACAAAAGCATGAAGCCAGGCAAGAAGCCATTGTTCAATTTAGAAGAAAGGCTAAAGCTGGGAAGCTACCTCCTAATGCTCAGGAGCCTAGCAAATATTTCCCTAAGCCCTTTCACTACTTTGAAGACAAAAAATAAGGGCTGAAGAACTTAAGAAGAAAGATCTAAAGGGAAAGATGTCAGCTGATGATACTAATGCTCCTGTTCAAGCCAAGATCAAATCAGGCAAAGGAGTTGTCATCAAGGAGCCAGAGCAGCTTTAGATGATAAATTTACTAAGATTTTACAACTTTGTAATCTTTAATATTGAAATCTATGTACACTTTTGATAAGAAACTATCGGAAGTTGAAACAAAACAATAATTAATGCTTATTCTGGTTGCATTATTATTCTGTGATGATTTGTTATATATGTTTTGTTTTAGAAGTTACCCTGTCATATAATGTTGTTATACATCATAATGTGTATTTGTTATGAATGATGTATATCATTGACTAAGGGTTATGACTTATCCAATAGGGGGAGATTGTTAGGTACATTGGAAAATGTGTACCAGATTTGAAGAAGCCTCACCTTACTCAATGATATGCATCAAGGTGTATTTGATGTTGTTTGAGTTTATATGTGCAGGTTAAGTAAATGCAGGAATGCAGAAAAATTTCTAAGTCCATGTGTCGACACCAGGAGAAGCTGTGTCGACACTTATGAAGTCTTGTGTCGACACTGGAGAAAAGTAGTGTCGACACTTGGAGTTTATTATGTCGACACTTGGAAAGGCTGTGTCGACACCTGAAGAAACTAAGTCGACACCAAGAGGAAGTGTCGACACACAGAGAAGTTTAGTCGACATCAGCTGTGTCGACACCAAGAGTTAGTGTCGACACACAGAGAAGTTTAGTCGACATCAGCTGTGTCGACACCAAGAGGCAGTGTCGACACACAGAGAAGTTTAGTCGACATCAACTGTGTCGACACCAAGAGGCAGTGTCGACACACAGAAGACTTTGTCGACAACAACTGTGTCGACACACCGGACTTGTGTCGACACACAGCAAAAGTTCAACTATGTTAAAGAAAAGAAGTGTTTGTGTCGACACACAGAATCAGTGTCGACACATTCTACAGAAACTGTGTCGAGAAGAAGTATCAACAACAAAGGAGATGTGTCGACACAACCAAGGCTTGTGTCGACACTTAGTCCACTTGTGTCGACACTTAGTCTACTTGTGTCGACACATGAAGAAGTTCAGTCTCGACACTTTGCTGACTGAGATAGATTTCAAGAAGTGACTGGATGACTTGACAGATGCCATTACCAACCGGTCTACTGCAACTATCAGAGCTGTCAGAAGTTGTTAGAAACCGGATCAGCCGGTTACCATGGATAAAGTCTATATAAAGGCATTCTCCTTCAACAAAGATGGTGATCGATTTTGACACAACAGGACACTGATACAGAATAAAAAGAAGAAGTTGGTGAGAGAGAGAGAGCTCCATCTATTGAAGAGCAGTTGCTGAACCAGGCTGCTAAGAAGGATTCAGATTGTGATCTGAATATCAAGAAATAAGCTGATTGAAGATCAACTTCACAGGAGATTCAACCCTATTGAGTTCAGATTCAAGAAGCTTTGAAGAAAGCTAAGAGTGGTTGTTCTCTGTCATCAGATTCTTCCAAGAACTGATCAAGAAGCCATCCATCCATTCTCTTTCTTTCAGGGTGGTGGTAAAAATCATTGTTAAAACTATTTTCTGTAGGATCTTTATAAGATCTGAGTTGTAAGCCTGTGTTTATAAAGGCTGAGTGTAGGAGAGTATTTTTTCTAAGTGGTAGGCCTTATTGAACGCTGAGGTAGGGTTGTGAGCCTGAGTTGTAGGAGATTGATATCTCTGAGTTGTAGGCCTTGTTGAAGGCTGAGGTAGGGTTGTGATCCTGAGCTGTAGGAGTGTGGACTCACTCTGAGTTGTAGGAGCATTGTTGGGTTCTGAGTTGTAAGATCTAAGGATCTGAGGTGAAGAGAAGAAGTTAGGCCGAATCTAGCGCACTGCTAGATAGGCGAAGGGGGAAAGTGGATGTACCCAGACCTTGGAGAACCACTATAAAACCTGTGTGCAATCTATATTTGTATGATTCTGTGATTGCTGTGCTGTGTTAGCTGTAGATTAGCAGTTTCTATTTCCTTAACTGAACAGATTTGCTGCCTTAAAAGAAAAAGAGAAATACACCTATTCACCCCCCTTCTAGGTGGTTAGGCAATAATTCTTTCAAAATACTACATTCCTGAATGACGATCTAACTGAAGAAGTCTATATAATACAACCGAGGGATTTAAGTCTGATCATACTGACCAACTTGAATGCAAGATCAACAAGTCCTTATATGGTCTAAAGTAAACTTCTAGACAGTAGTATTTGAAGTTCAATGAGGTAGTAACTTCATTCACAATGCCCCAAGAATGATATAGATAGAATGTATGAGAGATATACATTATGGTAGTGTGGTAGATGTGGAGCATGTGTTCCGCACTCCTTGATTTGAAAATAACAAATCCCAAATGTATTTGACCATAGTGTGCAGATATAACAAGTATAACACTCTGAAAATTTTGGATGGGCAATGTACATAAATTTTTACAAAATTGAGATATCACGGGCGACAGTTACTACTGCCCTGCTTTAGCGTGATGACGTCGGCCATGAAGTAGGCCACAATTTCGAACGGTTACCACGATGCGCATTATTGGAAATACTGTATGGCGATATCATGCTATCGGGGCGCGATAGTCCCATGACCATACACGATCTCTAGTAACTCAGTGCAGTTATTACAGAGTGGGACATGTGTCAGTCATTGGAGATATCACAGACGATATCGCGCTACTGTCGTGCGATAGTGGAAAAATTATAAATGGGCTGAAATTCGGGAATTTTGATGTTACACACCTCCAGGAGCCTTGATCCAGTGTATCTCCAGCCAGATAACTCAGTGGAACCAGAAAAATCCTAAGTATTCGTGAAATCTCAAGAGCAAAGATGGGACCGTTCTTGCTTCTCATCTCCATTGATCTTCGCATTGATTTTCCGGCATCTTCTGCGTTCAAGACTTGAGGGAGTTTTTATTCTCAGATTTCTTTTTTTTCTTTTTCATTCACTTTGTAATCGGTAGAGAATTCACCACCTTGAGAGTGATGATTAGGCCCGTGTGTGGTTTAGGGGGAAATCGGTGTCGTGTGTACAGCGACTAGGTCGTGGTGAGATCTAGAGAGAGGCTAGTTGTTGTATCGAGGGAGAGATAGACTTTAGCCGACCGGTCTTTCGGATAATGACCGGAAAATTCAAAAAGGAGATCTTTTCATCACAACCTCGATTTCAAGCTTTATTGAAATCTTTGTTTGTAATTTTTATCACTTACGAAATAAACATGCAATTCATTTTATAATAAATTTCTAAGCACTTTGTTATAAATATTTGGTTGTACTTAAGTTTTCTTGATTTTAGTAAAAATTTTGCTAAGCAATTTGTTAGGCGTAAAATTTTAATTTGTCCTTATCCACCCCCCTCTGTAAGGGTGCCTCAAGATCCAACAATAAAAAACTTAAAGTATGCTCAAGTCGGTACCTGACTGTACATTATCTTTGCAGTATGACTTTTAGACAAATATCAGTCAAACTCAGGATGTGCTCATTGGGTGGCTCCCAAGAAAATCTTAAAGTATTTGAATGGAACCAATGATGTAAAATTGGTCTACTATAGAGTTTTAAAATCTTAAATTAGTGCATACAAACTTTGATTATGTCAAGCGTGAGGATGATATGAAATCTACTTTGGGTTATATTTTTGGGTTTGTTGGTAGGGCCATTTTATGAAAGAGTGTCAAACAGACACTCATTATTTCATCCACAATGCATGCAGGGTTTGTCACTCTTTTTGGAGCTTCTACTTACGATATGCGAATTAAGAATTTCATTGTAGAATTGATGTTTGTTGATTTTATATCCGGACTCATTCAGTTATACTGAATATTTCTGCAGTTATGTTCTTAATGAAAAATAAAAATATCACAATGTCCAAACACATGAAAATTAAGTTCTTAACCATTACAAAGTTGGTTACAAAATTTAACTAATAATGGATCATATATGAACAAATGATATGGTAGCTGATCCCTTCACCAAGGCTCCGTTTGACACGGTGGTGGCGGTTGTAAACACAAGAGTTAAACCGTCATTCGTTAAAGATCACTTAACAAACATCATCCGTTTGAACGTAATAGGGGGTGAAGTTTCTTAGATGGGCGTTAACAAATGACTGTTTAACTCTCATGTTCACGACCGCCACCACCGTACCAAATGGTGCCTAAAACACTCAGCCGTAATATATTTCAAAAGCATGCCTATAGTATGAGGCTTATGTAGTCAATTGATATACTAGATTAGTGAGAGACTACGTACAATTTCAATTCATTCACATGTTATTCATTAAGTACTTTTATAAATTTAAGAATAATTGTTTGAAATCAAAAATAAGAAAAATATTAATAAATTGAATATCATTAAGTTTTGATATTCCTAAAGTTTATGTACTATATCATACTTCTTGTAAAAGACTCGGATGAATGCCAATCTGATCATAAGGCTTAGGGAACTTGAATTAATTTTCATAAAGCCTTGGCGTCTGTTTGACATATTAATTAAAATCTTAAGATAATGACATACATGTTCTTTTAAACACTTTAAAACTTTCTCGTAGTATGATTTAGATGGACATTCCTTATTTGAGACTTAGTTTTGTTAATTTCATAACTCTCTTTGAATTTTTAACTGTAAAATAGTTTGACAACATGTTCTTTTAAACTTTTATTCTCCTCGTAATTTTACGTATTAGTGGCTTTGGCGTCAGTAAGTGCACAATTTTTATTATGTTGTTCAATATTTTTATAACCGTGCTTTTTTCACGTCGATTGAATCTCTAAGCTGTCGTAACCATGGAAGGTCTTATGTCGCTCCTTGATTAAGCTGCCGTCATGATTCAGATTGAAGGACTTGGTTGGACCTGATTGATGTGGCAGTAGGCTCAATATTGTGTTACTAATTAGTACCTTTATGTTTCCTGAAGATTTTATCAGAACGTCATAAATTATGATGAATACAAGTCAAAGTGGGTGAATACTGAAAATTTCCCGTAAGGTGGACTCAATATATCGAGAAGATCTGTTAAAGTAGTGTGCGAATATTTGAGTCTATTCAAACGAGCGTGTGTTAGTTCTGTCATACGAATGGTCGATGACTGTGATAGGTGGGCCCACCGTCTCGCAAATAATGTTGAATTTTTTGAAGTGAAAGTTGCGTCCTGTGAGGACTGTCCGCGCGGACTAGATGAAAGAAATGGCGCCATGAGTGGTCTGACCGTGCGGAATGGGCGGACAGGATTGGCGACTAGCCAGGTCGACCAGTGGTTCTGTAGTTTCCTTGTTCCCACGGTGTAATCAGGCAGATAGGATTGATATCCGCGGAAGCTGCAGACTCATATGGAGTTCGCGAGTCCGGCATATTGCGGAATCTTTTAGAGCTCGTGAGTTCGGCATGTACATATGCCCTTGGACTTGCTTTGGTGGAGCGGTTTGGTATAACCGCGGAGTTCGTCAGTTAGTGCGGACTGGTGTTGGTGTCAGGCGGATTGTGCTGACTGGTTCTTGAGTTCGCTGGTTTGGAGTCCACACTTTGGACTCTTGGTGGTGTGGACTGGTCTGTTTTGAAACAAGTTCGGTTGTGCTCAGTCCGCGAGTTTGCGCGGTTAACGTGGACTGCCTTTCTATCCGCTGAGCTCAGAAGCTTGTAAGTTTGGTATAGTTGAGGGCTTGAAGTGTGCTGACTAGAGTAGTGTTTGCATGATGTTGCGGTCTAGTAGTTATGTACGCAGTGTCTTTGGGTATAGAATACTGATCCAAGTTCTCATGATAAGACATACTGGCGTCCGCGCTGTGCGGGTACGCCTTGTGTGCGCCGCGAGATGGGTGGTGTTATTATTAGTTTGAGCGGTGAACACACTCCTCACCGCGCCTATAAATAGGACCCCATATCACATCAACAACACATCTGAATGAACAGTAAGTGAGCTCGGATTATTGTTGCAGACAGGTTTTTGTATCCGCACGGTTTGAGAAGTTGACAGGTTTTTACTGTGTAGATTGCGCGGACAGAGCTGAGAAGCTAGAGACTTGGTTCTGACTTAGGTTAGAGATCAGTGTGAACTCTGCAGTTACAATTGGCGGTTACCAGCAGGTCGCGACTAGCGACTAGTGGGTTTTCTCTTTGGCAATCTTTCCTAGTTCAATAAAGTTGTCCGCTTCTAGCGGTCTGTTCAATTCGATAGCAACTGTTCGCGGCTATCTGAAGGCTAGGTGACCTCGCGGTTAGGCGGCTACCAGATTGAGGATAGAGTTTCTTCATCATTGGAATAACAGGTTGTCCACGCGGTTCGGTTATGGTCTGGCGACCTAACGAATTCATCGGACTCCATATTGCAACTCAGTAGAGTCGGTGGTTACTCCTTCAGTCTGCGAGGCTAGCTTTTGCCTCGTTGGTTTTTCTTACATCAGGTACATTGGCAAATCATATCTCACCATGTATGCCTCGCACTATAAAGATTTTTGATAGTACAAGATTTACTTGCTTTTCTGTTTGCATCTCGTTTGTTTGGCTTGGTTTGGTTGAGTGTTCCTGCGACCAGGTTTCCCGTTTTTCGCATCTCACAAATTATTTACATGGTATCAGAGGGAACAGTGGTTTGAGCAGTGATTAACTGTTAGACTTGTTTTTTTTGCTTCTGGAAATTTAAGTAGACCAGTGTTAGTGCAATGAAAGGTGGATTTGGAAGAGGTCTTAGAATTGAACTTTTAACTCCGACCAACTTCAAGAAGTGGAGGTCGTGCATGGAGAGTTATCTTCTGGGCGAGGACCTGTGGGAGGTCATCTGCGAAGACGGGAAGCAAGAAGTTACTTCTACCGCTGGCAATGCTGAAGCGGTGAGAGCTTGGAGGAAGACAAACACAAAGGCGGAGTTTACTCTTAAGCGGCCTATCTCACTAGAGCTCTTTGACCACAATATAGGATGTCAGTCTGTTGCTGAGATTTGGACTTCCCTTGATGGGTTATTCAATAGAAAGAATGAAGTGCGGCTATAGCTCCTAGAGAATGAGTTGGCGAGAGACACTCAGGGAGATTTGTCCATCTCAACATTCTTCCTGAAGATGAAGAACTTATGCGCTGAAATTTCGGCATTGGACCTTAATGAGCTGATTTCAGAAGTGAAGTTTAAGAGACCCATAATCTGTGGATTGCAGAAGGATTATGTGGCCTTTGTTACTTCTGTTCAAGCTGGGCCACTCAGCCATCATTGCTGGAGTCGGAGAAGCTGCTGGATTTACAGGAAAGCCTAGCAAGGTAGATGGTTGGAGTTACTATCTTTGAAGGAGGTAGTGAGACGCTCTTCTCACGAAAGAAGAAGAGATGGGAAAAATAAGAAGAAGTCGTCCACTGGCAATGACCCTTCAACTTCTTATCAGCAAGAGAGGAGTGTTGCTCCTAAGTGGGATTGGAAGAAAAAGAAGGAAGAGCTAAGGTGCTACAGATACAACCAGTCGGGTCACTTCAAGAAGTACTGCAAAGTCAAACTACTGCCAGGGAATGAGGCAAGTAAAGAAGAAGATGGTTCTAGTGCTGAGGAAGTAGGATGGGGGAATGCATTCATGACAGGCACGCGTCTCCGTGCTTTGTCCACCATCGACTACCAAGATGACTGGATAGTGGACTCGGGATGTAGTCACAATCTCACCAGGGATGAGTCGAAGTTTTTTTTCTACAAGCATACTCAGGTAATGATGTCATTATTACTGCTGATGCTATAGTTCTTGCAGTCAAAAAGGAGGATGTCATTTCTTAAGGTAGTGATAAGGGTCCACTCACCTTGAGTAGTGTTTATCACGTATCGGGCATGAAAAAGAACCTCTTCTTTGTGACCAATGTGGTGGACGCGAGCTATCACAATCTATGTTGATCGGATGAGAGCCAACGATTGCGCTGCTATATGGCACGAGAGGATGAGACATGTCGGGATGGACAAGTTGAAAGCTATTACGGTGAAGAACCTTGTGAAAGACTTTCCTAGATTGTCATCCTTTGGCGACGGTCATGTTTGTGCGGGATTAAATATGGAAAGACTCTCCGCCTTCCGTTTTAGAAATCGTGTACCTGGCATAAAGCACCATTGGAGTGCATCCATGGTGATCTGATAGGTCCGACCATCACCGCCAGTCTTGGAGGTAGCAGATATATATTGGTGTTGACTGATGACTACACGAGGTACACATGTGTGTACTTTATGAAGGAGAATTCAGACGCGTTCCAGTTATTTTTGGAGTTCAAGGAGGTAGTAGAGGACCGACTAGGAATGCGGATTAAGAAGTTGAGAACGGACAACGGAGGTAAGTTCATTTCAAATGAGTTCTCTAACTTCTGCAGGAAGCACGAAATCCGAAGATATCTCACTTGTGTGCATACCCCATAACACAATGGAGTAGTAGAGCGGAAGATCTGTCATTTGACGTAGACCTTCAAGTGTTGGCTTCATGCCAAAGACATTCTTAGGTCTTTCAGGGTGGAAGGGATGCCCTACGCAACTTATGTCATCAATCGGGTGCCTTTGAGTCTGATCAATGTGAAGTCTCCTCACGATATAATGTTTAAGGATAATCCTAGCATTGAACACCTTCGAGTGTTTGGATCGACCTGCTATGTACACATTCTTGATGCTCTCAGGACTAGACTGGATGTGAAGGTGAGGAAGCTTGTCTTCATGGGCTATGACGGGAGGAAGAAGGGATAGAAGTGTATGGACCCTGTGACGAAGAAGTTTGTCATCTCCAGAGATGTGATCTTCGACAAACTGATGTCATATGGAGGTGGCTCATCTATGGAGCGACAGGAATGTAGGTCAGATGATGGGTTGGAGGAAGCTGCTAGGGATCTTCTAGTGGAGCTGTTTGCGTCACTAGGAACTCCAGGTCTTTCTAGCTCCGGGGCTGAGGCTTCTGGTTCAGGAAGCAGGGGCAGGGGCGATGCTCTAAGTATTCTCGGGAATGGAGCTGGTTCAGAAGAAGCAGTGGGGGTGGTGAGCTGTCATCCTGTTCTTCAGAGGTCAAAGAGGACCATCAAAATACCGGCTCTGCACAACGAAAGGAATATGACGAGCTTTGTCTCTTATTTCTTCGCAGGCTCTCTCGACGAGCAAGAGCCTTCTAGATTTGAAGACATCACCGGAGTCAAGGAGTGGGATGACGTCATGGATGTGGAGATGACTGCCCTCAGAAGGAACGAGACTTGGGATCTTGTGCCAAAGGTCGATGGTATTTCTCCTGTGACATGCAAGTGGGTGTATAAGAAGAAGAAGAAGGCGGATGGAAGCATCGTGTGATATAAGGCTTGGCTTGTAGCTTGAGGGTTCTCCCAGTTGTACAGAGAATACTATGAGAAGACATTTAGTCCACTTGCGAAAATGACTTCAGTATGGGTGGTGATTGTTTGGAGGTTTACCAAGGATGGAGGATATGACAGCTTGACGTAAAGAATGCTTTTCTTTACGAAGAAATTGATAAGAACATCTTCATGGTTCAGGCACCAGGGTACGTCTCTGAAGATCATCCAGGACTCGTATGCAAGCTTAGGAAGACCTTTACGGCTTGAAGCAGGAGCCTCGGGCGTGGTACAGAAAGATCGTAGAATACCTCTAGTTCTGCGGGTATTATTCTTTTGATTATGACTCAAGCCTGTTCGTTAAGAAGATGAGGGAGCTTCATGTCTTGGTGTTATTGTACGTTGATGATATGATCGTTACGGGGAACTCTGAGGAGGAGGTAGCTAGGCTTAGGGCAAAGTTAGCTATTCATTTCGAGATGAAGGATTTTGATGAGCTCCACCACTTCCTTGGACTCGAGGTGGATAGGATAAAGAGCGACATACTCATTTCACAAAGAGACTATGTAGAATAGATCGTTCAGCGATTTGGCATGTGGTAGGGGAAGAGTTGTTCTACTCCACTTGATGTTGGCCTTAAGCTTTGACGTGATGATGGAGGGTTCTTTCAGATACCATGGTGTTTCGATCTCTGGTTTGGAGCCTTATTTACTTGACGATTACGAGACTAGATGATGCAGGATACCGAGACAACACACGTCGTTTACCCGGTTAACCCGTCATAAGCATCCACAGGCAAGCACCCAAAATTAAATCCAAGAGTACTCTGACCAAAGAGCGATCGAGAAGGGGTCGGGTTGGCTCCCAAAACCGAATAAGTTTAATCCAAGAGTACTCCGACCAAAGTTCATTCCGAAAGGGTCAGGTTGGCTCCCAAAATTCTGTTCAAACAAAAATTAAATGGCTTGAAGCAATCAAGCGGCTTGAGCATTGCGGCGAAGTTCCACGTTTCCAAAATCACACCAAGTGTTCTCCACCCAAACAACGCGAAGGTAGAAGAAATAACTCAAGATGGGTGGAAGAGATTCGTTACCCAAAATGAAGAAGAAGGAGGCGTAGGGAACACGTCCACGGAAGCACTACTGTGCTCACGAGCGAAGGATGAGGAGCGATCCACTGGAGTTCACAACAAGGTGGGTTTTCCAGAGGTGGAAGAACCCCAGGTAGGTGGCGGCTTGGAGACCACAGAGCGAGCGGGAGCGCGTGGGGTGGCATGAATGCGGCAGCTCGGACTGGTTGGGGTATGCCGGAATCGCTCCGACGTCGAATGGGGAGGGAGAGTCACAAGCCGAGCGGAGCGGTGGAGGCAGCGTCGCACTGCATGGATCGGGCCGAACCGTAGGGAGAAAATCTCACGGACTTGCTAGTTTTTCTTGACCAAATCTCTAATGAAAAAATAAATCAGAGTTTAGGAGTATTTATACTCCCACAAGATTACAACCCTATCACAAACACTAGGTCTCATCTGGACCGTACAAATTAACATAGCCAACAGTAAATTAAAACTAATTATAAAGTGCAGGAAAACTAAAGTTCTCAAAGGATTAAGACGATGGCGGTTGCCGCGGACGCAGATTGTAGCGAACGTGGTTGCGGCGAATGTCCACGTGACGTCGTGTCGATTTGTCGTTGCGGCGCGCATCGCGTACTAAGTACAGGCGGTTCTGGATCATCATCCACGTCGGCTCCAACCGTGGCTCCATCAATTTCAGCTCCATCCGCCGTTGCTCCATCAATTCTCCCCCGTACAAAGCACTCGTCACCATGAGCGGCCCGACAGGTAGCGGTGGAGGAGATCAAATCCAAGCAGAGTAACTCCGCCTCATTCACCCACGAGTCGTCAGAGGTAGGGCGGTCACGCCAATGGACTAGAAAGCGGCGCGTATCACCCTCGTTGGAGGAGAGGACTTCATCTGCGGCAATCCTGTCAGGTAGGACAAGAGACTGGGGAAAACTGGGAAATGGATTAGTATGAACATCAAATAAATAGTGCCATCATCGACCAATGTAAATACAGCAGGTTCGTGACTGTGTGTCCCCACTCACTCCCAACCCCATGTTACGAAGTAGGAATAGAAGATGTAGACGATGGGGGATTTGCTGGAAGCAGAGAAACATATGGTATTAAGTCAGAAACATTAAACGTAGGGGAGACTCCGCAATCAACCGGCAAATCCAAAACCACCGCATTGTTACCCAAACATTTAATAATATTGAAGGGACCGGCTCTCCTAGGGGCCAACGTTTTTAATGGTGCCCGAAGGTAACTGCTCCGGAATTAAACAGACCAAAACTAGATCACCAACATTTAAAAGTAGAAGGACGCCTATGTAAGTTGGCATGTGACCGGTAAGAATCATATTGGTTAGCTAACTTTTCTTAATATACTTGTGCAAATCATGAACGTGTTGGGTGAATTTTGAGCAAAGTGCCTCGATTTATAAGGGGGTGGAAGTGGTACTAAATCGAGCGGCACGGAGACTTGTATCCATGCACAATTTCATTAGGTGATAATCCCTAGATCGATTCTTAGAGTTGTTATACGCTAGTTGTGCATGTGGAAGGATCAAATCCCATGTGCCTTTGTGATCGCCCACTAGGCAACATAGTAAAGATCCCAAACTTCTATTAACGACTTCCGTTTGGCCATCTGTTTGTGGGTGGTAGGCCGTCGAAAATAGGAGCATGGTACCCATAAGTGTCCATAACGTCTTCCAAAAGTAACTCGTGAATCGAACGTCACGATCTGAGACAATGGTCTTCGGCACTCCCTATGGCTAACGACCTCTTTGAAAAATAGCGTGGCGATGTGGGAGGCATGCTAGGCTTGCTACGAAGAATAAAGTAGGCCATCTTGGAGAAGCGGTCTACCACCACAAGGATGGAGTCATGTCTCCGCATCGTAGGTGGCAGAGCCAACATGAAATCCATACTAACATCCTCCCAAGGAATGAAGGGATCAGGATGGGAGTGTATAACCCCACATTGGTCTTGTTCCCCTTGCTAATTGACACGTGCGACAGCTTTTAATAATCTTAGTAACGAGAGACTTAAGGTGTGGCCAATAGAATTTATCTTCAACTAACAAAATGTATTGTCGCGTCCAAGTGACCTCCAAGACCACCTCCATGCAATTCCCACACTATGAAGTCGCGAAGGGAAGAGCGCGGGATACACAGCTTAGAATGCAGAAAAAGAACCATTCTGAAGGGAATACGCCGAAATGGTAGGGGGGGACTCGTCAAGGGTGGCTAGATAGACATCCCTAAAGTCGGGGCAGTTCGCATACTCCTCTTTAATGCGTTCAAACCCTATGACCTTTACCTCCATCATGGTCAACAATAAGAAATGCGACTAAGGGCGATCAGCTACGCAGTTCTGGGTGCCTTTAAGGTGTTTCAGGACAAAGGTGTGTACTCTTGTAAGAATGGTACCCATTTCAGGTGTCGGGGGCTAATTTTAGTTTGAGAATTTATAAAACGTAAGGCTTCATGATCTGATAATATAACAAACTCCTTGTGGAGGAGGGTGGCGCCAATGGTGAAGGCATCAGATCACGGCATAAAATTCTCTATCATAATTCGAGTAATTTAATTTAGGGCCGGACATTTTCTCGCTAAAATAACCACCGGATGACCCTCTTGGCTCAAGACTCCCCCAATGCCTACTCCGGACGCATCACACGCAAGCTCAAAAACCAAACTAAAATCGGGTAGGCGAAGTACGGGTGCTTCTGTCATTTTATCCTTCACCAGTCGGAAGGCATGTGCCGCGGATTTCGTCCAAACAAACTCTCCCTTCTTTAGGCATTTGGTGATGGGAGCCATAATGCCACTAAAGTCCCTAATAAAATGGCGGTAGAAGGTAGCTAACCATGGAAACTGCGCACGTCCTGGGTGGATGATGGCTCGGGCCAATCCGGATGGCTTGGACTTATTTGGGTCGATGTGGATGCCCTCTGAGCTGACAATATACCCCCCAAATTCGACCGACCACACATAAAGGTACATTCTTGAGATTCAGGTATAGGGTCTCCTGACGAAGGGTAGTGAATATGAGGCATAGTGAGACCCGTGATCAGCCAGTGACGTACTATAGACTAAGATGTCATCGAAGTACACAACAACAATTGGCCCATGTAGGGTCTGAAGATATGGGTCATCATGAGAGAAAACGTGCTGGGCGCATTGGATAGCCCAAATGGCATGATCAAACATTCATACAGCCCATCTTTCGATTTGAAGGGCGTCTTCCATTCGCCCCCTTCCCGAATCCGAATCTGGTGTAGCCACTCCTAAGATCCAACTTCGAAAAAATCGTGGCTCCCGCTAACATATCCAATAAGTCATCTAACAGGGGAATAGGGAAACGGTACTTTACTATGATCTAGTTGATAGCACGGTTATCAACGCACATCCTCCACGTCCCATCCTTCTTGGGAAAGCAAGGCTGGAACCGCACACGGGCTCACGCTATGTCTAATGAATCCCTTCAGCAGAAGGTCCGAGATCTGGGCTTGTAATTTTGGTGGGCGGCGGGGTTCAGACGGTAATGAGGGAGGTTCGGGTAGGGATGACCCGGAACCAAATCTATGGCGTGCTGAATATCACGCACCGGGGCAACTTCGAAGGTAATTTGTCCGGGCAGACGTCCTTATACTCTTCCAACAACTCCCTCAACTCTACGGGTATATTCCCAAAGTCAACAGTCTCATCCGTGGCCAACAAGCAGACTAGCGCATACATAACTCCGCCAACAAATGACTCTCGTGTGAATTCTTGCCTTCCTAACAAACTGAACGTCTTCCGCTCAAACCGGAAGGGTAGTGTCCTTCGAGGAGCTAGACGGTTCCTTGGGTGGAGTAGTTTTAGAGTTACCTTCTTCCCCTTGTGTTGAAACTCGTACGTGTTGGCTCGCACATGATGAGTAACGTCTCGATCATAAAGCCATGGGCGTCCCAAAAGGACATGACACACATCCATCGGGATGACATCGCACCAGATCTGGTCCAATACAAGACTTGACTGAAAGGGGAACCAAACACCTCTTGGTGACCGGTAGGGACATCCTTATTTATCCATGCTACCTGATAGGGTGAAGGGCGGGGCTCTGTAACCAACGACATACGAGAAATCGCAGCTTCAGAAACTACGTTCATACAACTACCACTGTTATAATCAACTTGCATAATTTCTCGCCACTCTTAAAATATTAATGAGAAGATGTTGGTCTGATTCCACTCATCTAGAGAGCGAGGAGTAGTGAGTATACACCGCATGACCATCAGATGTGAATAGTCCTCCAGATCACTAGGTACGCCATCAAAGGCGGACTCATCCGTAGCCTTGTAGACATAATCGGGTCCGTCTTCCGTAGGGTCCACTAGTGCTAAGGTCTGAGTTTTGGTGGGGCACTCGAAGGCATAGTGGCCGGTTACTCCGCACTGATAACACGTAGCCCTGTCTTTAGTAATTTTCCATACAGGAATGCGTTCCCCGATCAGGTTTCTAGCATCTCTAGCGGTGATGACAATGTTGGAAGAATCCCTGGTTTTAAATTTACCCTTATCCTTGTAGGTGTTTGTGGAGGTGGTGGCCATAACCTTGCCCTTATAGGAGCTATGCTTGGACTTGTACTTGGAGGCGATGTGCTTCTCGATATCAAGGGCGGCATTAAATGTAGTGTTTAGGTCCGTGTGGCCGTAACCCAACAGTTTCTTTGGATATCGTAACTCAGACCCTTATGGAACCTAGATAAGGTGACCTCGGGCATCTCCTGGACCTCACAACGGACCATCTTGTCCTTCAGATCGCCATGTATTCAGCGACGGATCGATCACCTTGGCGAAGGGATGCCAAATCATCAAACATCTGGGTGCGATGATAAGCGGGGACGTAGTGGTCTTTCAAGAGATTTTTCATTACATCCAAAACCAATTGGAGGGGAAGCCCCCAACGATTCCCAAGAGTCGCTCCTCATTTAGCCAAAATATTTTGGCCCTCCCCGTTAGCTTCATCCGTGCTACTGGACCTTTTGCGGGTCCGTCAAGTGGTGTCCCTCGAAATAGCACTCCATGTCTAACACCCAATTCAGGGAAGACTTGGGCTCTCCTAGACCGTCTTAGGTGGAGGCATTAATTTTATGGCATTTTTTAATGGCACGAATAGGTTGCTAATGGCACCGGGTAAGGTTGATTCCGATCATGATGTCGATGTTGAGGACGGGCACGTGGAGACAAATCATCCCGGTTATCATCCTCGTGGTGGAGGTTGTGACGGTTGGGTGGCCTATATCCTCTAGGCGGTGAGGGGGTTTGTTGGCCAAAAGTTGGGCCATCATTTCCCGAAGTTCTCCCAAGTGTTGAGTCATTTCAAAACGAAGTTCATCCACCGGAGTGGGGTTTTGATTGGGTGTCGTTCCTCGGCCATACTTGGCGAGGATGTGTGATACTCGTGTCCAGAGTTAGTGTGATACTCGTGACCGGATCTAGTGGGCATGCGAAGCGTGGAAATATATTTTTATAGGCAAAAATATATATATATATATATATATATATATATATATATATATATATAGATATATATATATATATTTGTTTTTTTTAAAACGATACTTTAGAAAATACTTTTGTGCGCTAGTGACCTAGGGCGGATTCGACCAAATTAAGAAATTTGGCGAACCTCGCTTTGATACCAAAAATGATGCAGGCTACCGAGACAACACATGTCGTTTACCCCGTTAACCCGTCACAAACATCCACATGCAAGCACACAAAATTAAATCTAAGAGTACTCCGACCAAAGAGCAATCGAACTGAACAAGTTTAATCCAAGAGTACTACGACCAAAGTTCGTTTCGAAAGGGGTCAGGTTGGCTCCCCAAAATTTCGTTCAAACAAAATTAATGGCTTGAAGCAATCAAGCAGCTTTGAGCATTGCGAGAAGTT